>JAJPUD010028410.1:0-14713 GCA_023553655.1 Myrmecobius fasciatus
TCATTTTCTGCATCATTTATTTTAAACAGAACAAGAGACTTATAACTATGGATAATCAATCAGGTCTTTATGCCATGGACTTAAAATTAGCACTTAGACTATCAGTCCTTCTGCAACATAGAAACAATTGAAATTGATAACAAGTTAGCAAAAATTAATTAAAATAGAAAGCTACCATATAGATGGCTTTCTTAACCCACCTCTCATCACCTAACCATTATACTCTAGGTAAGATCTTCCCCAATTCAATATCCCACCCTATTCCACACCCCGTGTGGTCTTCCCAACAGCAGATTCTTACTACCCTAAAGTTTGGATCATCTCCTCCCACATGCTATCAATTTAATTGAAGGCATATTTTATGCCATTTGGTCTAGGCACAAAACTCACTATAACTCTGCAGATATTAGCTTGTCCAACAGGTCCAACATCCATCCATTCATCTATCTATCTATCTATCAGATATAAATGTCTTATCCTCACCACTAGATCCTAAGTTCCTTAATTGATTTATTTCTCGTCATATATATCCCCCAGTATTTATAACATACCAAATACGTAAGAAAGTTGGTTGAATCACTGGATGTAATTTTTTTAGACTATAAAAATGCAAATACATTTCTTTGTCAATTTGTAAACAACCCATTGATTTCCGAATTATGGGCATATGAATACAGAGTATTTTTAGTATGAAACCAGCATTTATCACCACCCTGTTACAGCACTGGATATGTCATAAATTTAAATACTGTAATTGAAGTTGAATTTTCTACGGGTTTATTTACCAGATCAAAGAGTGACTTCAACTTTCAGCACTCATTCTATTTGCCAGCATAAACTCATGGGTTTAGCTAAGTGCCAAGAAGGAAAAAAAAAATTAATCATCTGAGTTCTGTGAATTCTGGCAAGTTACTCTTTTTTTTTTTTCCCCCTTAAGAAAGAATAAGCTTCAAATTTGTTTCCTTTTTTTTTTCCTGAGAAACCTAGCTGATTATATCATTAGCAAGTGTAAGGTTTCTAGTAAATGATAAAAGAGCTTTAGGCAATCCCCTAATCATTCTAGAGAAGTGATGTAAGGTCCAATGCCCTGGTAAGCCATCTTAACATATCAGTGAAAAAGAATGCAATTGATACTACCCAAGAGACATTTTCCGTCATGTCCTCCCTAGTCCACAATACATTGACAATTCTTTAATGTGTTCAAAGGGAAAAAAAAATCTTTCACACAAAAAAATAATGCAGGAATAAGTTACTGATTTTTGTGCCTTTGAAATATAAAACTTCATTGCATCATCCTTCACCCTTTTCAGCTCACTCATCTCCATCTATGATAGTACTTTCAATGTTACAGGGTTGTATAGAGTACCTACCCTGGGTCTCAAATTCCAAAAGTTCAAGGGGGTACATGAAAAAGCTAAAAGGTATGAATATTCAAAAAAGAAAATTTGATGTCTTAAAATGAATTATCTTAGTTCATAGGATATAAGGATAAACCATCATAAGTAGCTTCTCTTTAAAGCAGCCACATGGGGAGATCATACCAAGCTTATCACTCAAAATGTTGTTGCTAAACTTTGGTGGATTTCCTCTTTTGGGACTGCCTTTGGAACTTGAGACACTATTCTTCTAAATAGACCCAATGGTGGAAAAACTTCCCTTCCTAAGTAGGAGTAAATCTGAGTTTTGGAAATATAAAAAATCATTTAAATCTAAACCTGGTGACTAAGTTAAACAAGCAAACTGAACAAAATTGTTAAGAGAGTGAGAGAAATAAACAAATATGGTGTGACTAAATCAATCAGCTAACAAAATCTTAACATGCTAAGGTATTTGTATCTAATACAAATAATGATACAAACTATTCTCAAGTAGCTTACATTATCAATCAACAAACATGCATTAAGCACCTACTGTATGCCAGGCCAATCACTGGGGATACAAAAGGGAGAGAAAGGGAAAGAGAGAGAAACAGAGAGAGAAACAGAGAGAGAGAGAGAGAGAGAGAGAGAGAGAGAGAGAGAGAGAGAGATTATATTTTATTGTAGGAGACAGGATTTACATAAATAATCACATACAATATGCAAATAAGATTCATTTTAAAGGTGATGGGGGAAGGGACCAATCAGAAAAGGATCCATGCTGAAGATGACAATTAAACTTATGAATTCACTCTGAAACAAAGATATTTTAATGTGTGGGTGCCTTGTAAATCTTCTCTGAAGGCCATTCTTCAGTTGATTTTCATCCTGTTTGTTTTTCCAGTGTGAATATTCCATCCATCTTTTTCCCAGTATGGTAAATTTCACCAAGAAAGTACTCTAAAATTCAGTGCAATTACTGCAAGACCATGTTTGTGGGCATTTAGCCAACACTGCCATCAATTTTATATGGTTTGGACTTTGTACAGGGGAACTTCAAAGACAAGGGAACGTATTATTGATAATACGTTCCATCAGAATATGCCTCAAACGTTTATCTCTACTTCATATCAATACTTAACAGATCATTCAACAAAGAGATATCCACAGTTACATCTGAAAAATGTTTGTATAATTTTAACACAGGTACCTAGGAAAGATTTTGTTATGAGGAGCCTTCAAATCTAGATTCTATTTTGAATCAAATATTTGTTTTTTTTTTCAATCAGTAAATCCAGAGGAATCTTATTTTCTCTATCAGTTGTGTGAATCTACTGTAAACCCAAAATCTAAATATCACTTGTGAGAACCTATATGTTCTTATGTTTTCATTACATGTATATCAGCCATTCTCATAAATATTTTAAAAAGCTAAGAAATGAGGGGCCAGTAGTTATTTCTTAAGTCTTTTTGGTCACTTCCCTTTCCCTTTTCCTTTTCCTAGATAACAGTATGACCTATATTCCTTTCCATTCCTTTGGAACGTTCCTTGAGTGCCCTTACAAGTATGTCAGGGCCAGTATAGGGCAGGTCCACCTGTTCAACCAAACTTCATCTTGTGAAATGACCTCACCACTTCACCAGGTAATGGAGTTCAAATGTGATTATTCCAGGATTATTGCCAATGAAAATAGATCATCATAGACAATCCATTTTGTTTCTTGCATGTTTCGTTCTTCCATCTTGTTACAACTATCATTGCTTTGGAGTGGATTAAGCTCAGCTGCATTTCAGGCCAACCTCTTCTCAGACTGATTTTTTTTTCCCTGCATGGGTATGTAAAGTCTTTTCTGTAATCACATTTTTCAGAGTTAAAAGCTTGTTCTAAATATACTGGTGATAATGTGTTTCTACGTATATTTTTCTTCTAATTTATTATTTACTTTGACTTAGCTCTAACCAATCAATGGATCTGAATGCCCACAAATGAATTATTCTAAAACAACTACTATCCAAGCAACCAATCATTTCTTTTTTATTAAGACACAGTCCATTTCATCTTCTCCTTTCTTCACAGTTGGTCAAATCCAGCACCTACTCTCTTCCTGAAGAAAATACACATAACATTTTAGTAGGTTTATGATTAATTTATATCATTTTGCCCACTTTTATTTCTGGATCCCTATCATATTTTCCAACATCAATTATGGTGGCATCCATTCTGACCACTTTCCCACAGAAGTATTATGGAATACGTTACATAATATTGAAGAACATTTGTGGAAGATGGACAGATTCAACCATTAAAAAGATACTTATCATTTGGAAATCATCATATAAGATCTTGTGTCATGAGATTCTTTCATACAGAGTGTACCAAAAGATTTAGGGAAGCTTATGCTTTAATAGTTTAAAATTGTACCAAAACTTTTAGGATACTTTAGTATTCAGAAAAATATTATCCATAGAATAACGAATAGCTCCAAATGTAATTATGGAAAAAGTTTATCATCGAATTTCAGAGGTGGAAGGGATCCTCTCCAACACTGAAAGTTTTCCATCTTTGTTTCAGTATTTTCAATGAAAAGCAGAAGTTGAAATGTTGTCTCTAAATTCCTTCAGAATAAAGGCCTAATTCATTAATAATCTTTGTTTTTGCTAGTAACTCAGCTGCATGTCTCAAGAAATGGCCAAAGACACTTCTGCTCAACATGGGGCTATTTCTATATGGAAGAAGAACATAAGTATTACTAATTATTATTGAGGACTACATGTAAACATGATAAGTCCAAACTAATTAAAGCAAAGGGATGAGCAAAAAAGTTGATCAGAAAGACAAGTGAGAAATCCAAGCTGAGGAATAATGACCAGGATTGGGCAAGAAAACTCATAGATAAGAAATCTGTGGAAAGATAAGAATGGGAATAGGCACCCGGGCAATTTTTGAGCTGTGTGTTAAAAACTAGAGAAAGTGAGAAATCAGAAGCAGATCAAGGTTAAGAACAACATCCCAAATTTCTGTCAGTCAGTTTGAGACTTTCTGGAAGCTTTGCTGTAGGGCAATCAACACTGTTCTTAAAGAAAATTGGTATGTCTTCAACTGAAGCAGATATTCCAGAAGTAGATGGGGAAAGCTAGGTGGACCTCCATGAGGCATATTCCTACTGGTCAACTTCCCCTTTTCCCTTCCCTGCATCAGGACTGCAAACCAGGATCCCTGTAATGGAGTATTTGCCTGGGAGATTTTTTTTTTTTTTTTTGGCTTTGTCCCACATTGCTCTTTCCACCCATCTACAGTTAATTGTTAAAGTTAGAATTTTATTCAGTCAAACTTATGTTCACTGATACTAATCCTACTCTTTTTGATGACATAAATAAATTTAATCATGACAGCCCTTCAAGTATCTGAAACAAGCTATCATGTCATTCCCCTAAGCCTTTTCCACTCAAGGGCAAACACTCCCAGGTCCCTGAAACATTTCTGGGGCCATGATTTCCAGATCTCTAGAAAATGACAGGTTTGTCAATGTTTTTTTAAATGTGTCATCCAGAATTAGACAGAATGATAATACATTTTCTAAATATGGTCACAGGATATGAAGTTGGAAAAGAGCTATGAAATCACCTAGTTCAACTATTTCATTTTAGACATGAGGAAACTGAGATCTAGAGACATAAAATGACTTTCCCAAGCAACACAGTAAGTTGAAAGTCAAGATATGATCACAAACCCTTCAACTCTTAATCCAGTGCTCATTTCTCTATGCCAGTCATAGAAAAATTTAGTAATACTGTTTTCCTTTCATTTTACTTCTATTAATGTAGCCTAAGATTCTATTTGTTTGTTTGTTTAACAAGTTTAGGGCACAATTAACCCATATTATATTTGTGATCAATTAAAACTCCAGGGTCACACAGTCACAATTTGTCAGAGGCAATACTTGAAACCAAATCTTTCTGATCTGAAAACCAGCTGCCTATTGATGATGTCATTTTGCCTGTCAAGTCCAACCATAAGATTTAACTTCAATTCCCATTAAAATTTCATCTTCTTAAATGATGTATGGGTAGCCCAAGTGCTACAGTGACAACTACTAAATGTTAAATAAACAAATAAATAGATTATTTAATTAGATACTGTAGAAAGATAAATGAATAAATAAATAAATGTAAAAATAAGTAAATAAATGAATAAATGAGTGAATAAACAGATATATACATAAATAGGTGAATAAATAAGGTATTAAATAAAGGTATAGATAAATGATAAATAAAAGAAAAGAAAGAAGAAAAATAAGAGTAAGAAAGGAAGGAAGCAAAGGAGGGAGGAAAGAAAAGAAGAGGGAAGGCAGGAAGGAAGGAAGAAAAAGAGGAAGGGAAAGAGGGAGCAGGAAAAAGACCAAGGGAAGAAGGAAACAAAGCAAGAAGGAAGGAAGGAAGGGAAAAAAATAAAGCCTCTAAAACATTAAATATATCCAGTCTTCCACTTTGAGATAACAAAGAGTTGGAAATAACTAAAACAACAACAAAGCATACCAAGTTTCCCATATCTGAGCATCGAGGCTACTCACTGCATTGGACATTGTACAAAGCAGAAAAGTGACACCTATCATTGTGTCACTTCAAAGCCCAGTTCTGCCATCTGCCATCAGTGTGTTATTGAGCAAATCTCTAACTTTGGGCTTCCATATCTTCATATAGAGATTAGGGGGCTAAGAGAGATGATCTTTGGGGTTTCTCAGCATACACAACATCTATGCTCCTACAATCTCTTGTAAGTCTTTTAAACTATAAACAATCCATATCCAGGCACATGGTACCATGTCTTTATATATTAATTTTGCTCTAGTTCAAAATCTTGAACTAGAAGTGCATGTTGGCTAAAAAGCATCTGGGAGTAGAGCAAATACCTTTGAAGTTCTCAATGTAAGCACTGGCTTTGTTTGTTTTGATTCAGTTTGCATGTTTCTAAGAGGTGGGGCACAGGAAGAAGGATGCTGTGACAAAGGAAATCCAGCCCTTAGCTAACCCTCCCATTCTGCCACTTTCTCTAAATTCTCCAAGGACAACATCCCTCAAATAGCTTTTTTCCTTCACTGCCATTTCCCCCAACAATGAAGATTTTGTAATCTGTTCCTAGATGATGCAGATAATTCAGCTGATAGTGAGCTTGTTAACTTGAAGAAGTACTAGAACTAGGATTGTGATGATAAGACCTAATGTCACCTTGGACACTTCCTGAGTTATGTGACCTTGAACAAGTATTTTCATCTCTCTGTTAAAAAAAAAAGCCACTAACTCCTAGGGTTGTTGGGAAGAACAAATGAGAAAATGTAGGCAAACCTTAAACTGCATGTAAATATCACTTATTAGCTAAAATCAAAAGATAAGGAAAGAGTAGCCAAGGATATTCTTGTCTTGGACCTCTCATCTTTGGAAATTAAATGTTCAACTCATAACAATATGGAAGCTAGGGTTATACAAAGAGAAGCATGTTTAAAATTCATATTCTAGCTAGCTACAATTCAACTCTCTAAGTTAAAATCCAGTGGCGAAATAATGGACCATGAAGTCCCTGTGTGGAATTTTGGCACAAGATATCAAGATGACTCAATTTAAAAGTGTCAGTACTCTTCAACCATGATCCAATGATTTTTAAGGTCATTCAACACCTGATTATATGGTCATTCACGGCCCAGAAGGAAGGAAAGCTAGCAAATACTACTGGGACCTGAACCTGTGGTTCCACTACATGTAGGTATTTCAAACCTGCTATTTAGTCAATGAAGTCATTTCCTTTCCCAGTCAGTGAACCTTTGAAGGCATTATTCTAAAAAATGGAAAATATGAGGGACTAGTTACATGAATGATTATTGTAACAAACAGCATCTTTCAAAAGATGGCTTTTCATTAGATTTTTAAAAAATAATATCTCACCTAGATAGTGGGGGGAAATGAAACCTTAGTGGCAGAAAGAGGAATGATAGTTCCTGTCAAGCTTTAAAAAAGATCACCCTTTCACCAGTGGCTGTGGGCAGCTGAAACACATAATGGAGCCCACTAGTAGGAACCCTATTTAAACAAACAAACAATTAATTGATTTTAGAATGGACTTTGTTGGTATAATCTTGAATGGCATCAATCAAGAGGAGAAGCTTTCTCACACACAAGTGCTAATGATTGCTGTATCCACTTTGGAGGTTCATTTCATTAACTGACTTTGTATGAAAGAAACCTAACAAATAATGCCTACTTATAGGCATGATTTTTGCCCTTGATAATTCTCATTTATCTTTTTTTGTGCACTTTACTGTCTAGGATATATGTAATGATATCATAACCTAAAATCAATGCCCATTTAATATCTCTAATTCCTTTTAAGTGATTTCAAACCACATCTCTATCCAAAAAGCAGAGATTTTCATAGACAGCATAATAGCTATATTTATGAGATTATTAAATGGACTCATCTGTACATTCAAAAAGCTTTATACGAATCCTAAAAAGGTAAAAATGTTGAGATTTATTGAGAGCTATTTTTTTTTAATTTTGGAAACTCAGGTGCATAGAAACATTTTTGTTTAAAGATCTGTCATCCTCTCTTTAGATTCATGAAAAAAAAAGATGTAATCAAGAAAAGTATAATTGGGTACACCAGCTTTACACAGAGTTATTGAATGCAGAGAATACTCAGATAACAGAATGACAACACAGGATCATGTCTATACAGCAGAAGCACCTTGTAATTTGAAGTCCTTGCATAAAGACACATTACAAACTGGTAAGGAAAGCATCTTGACTTCCCCAAATATAGTCCCATTCTGAGATTCTCCAGAACCAATTGATAAGAGATTAATTCCCAAAAGAAATGCAAATACATTTGAGGACCTTCAATGAATGTTAAAGTTCAAAGAAAATAATGAGTTTATAAAAAGCATTTCTACAGAAAGGAGATTTAACTGAGACTTTGCAATAAATGAGCTTTAACTCATTATAACACCTTTGGAGAGAGATAAAAATGGGAGAGAGGGAGAGGGGAAGAACATGAAAGAGTGAACTGGATCTCAAGATCCCTCCAAGGCTCTGACAAGTTTTTTCAAGATGGAGAGAAGGTCTTTCAGCATCTGCAGTCCTTTTTGGAGTGGTCCTGCCTTTCTTTATTAGGGCCAAAAGATAAAGAGAAGGAAATGTTCAATAAAGTCACACTATGCAGCAGTTAGAGGTGCCCATCATCTTAAAAAACAAGTGATCTCTTCCTCTGATGTCTCAGTAGAAAACATTAATACCATTCTCTCCTATCCAGCTATCAGGTTGAGGGAGAAGGCCAAAACCACAAAAAACCCACAAACCTCACAATTAGAAGGCACTTCTTATTCTATTTAATCCAATTTACACTTGCTATAATTTGAAGAAAGGTCTCACTCATATACATTTTTTATTTTTCAAATATTTGTGAATTCTGTAGGGACTAATAACAGCTTTTTCAAAGTATGACTTAATTCAGACTAGTTTCTCATCCTCGAATATTTTCTCACTTAGTTGTACTAAAAATAAACAATTTTGGAGTACATAAATATTTTTAAAAAAGAGTTCTAATAATTGGCAAGGTTGGAAACCACTGTTCATTGGATCATGAATGTTGAGTTGGAAGGGAGGTTAGAGGCTATATAATCCAACTCTCTTTACAGAGAGTAAAGTGAGACCCAGAAAATTTAAATGATCTGCTCAGTCACAGAGATTTGGGCAGTTGCAATTTGGACCCATATCATCTGATTCCAAGGTCAGTCCCCTTCCCACCATACCTCTGTGCTCCTTTAATGACATAATCTAAACGATTGCAGAAAATCACTTTTCCAGGGAATCCCTCCTTGTGATATAATATGCCATATTACAGGAATCCCTTTATTATAGGAACTAGGCAATATAGTAATATTACTATCCAAGAAAACTATATGCAATTAATTATCTTCTAAGTTTTTTTTTATTCCCTTATGATATAGAAAAACAATTCTAAAGTATTAGAAAAGAGGTAACATGCTTCAGGGAGTATTGATAACCATATCTTTTCTTGGAAAATTATTTCAGCATGCATTGCAGGTGAATAGTCATAGGATAATAGATTTATAATTGGAAGCCACTTTTGAGGCTAAGAAGTCAACCCTCCTCTAATTTTACAAATGAGGAAAATGAGACTGATCAAGATTAAGTAACTTTCTCAGAGTCCCACAATTAAAGTCTGAGATGAATTTTGAACTTCAAGTCTAGGTTTTGGAATTCTTTTTTTTTTTATTTTTATTTTTTGCTTTTTTGCTGAGGCAATTGAGGTTAAGTGACTTGCCCAGGGTCACACAGCTAAGAAGTATTAAGTGTCTGAGACTCAGGTCCTCCTGACTTCAGGGCTGGTGCTCTATCCACTGCACCACCTAGCTGCCCCAGTTTTGGAATTCTTAGAAATTTATCTTCTTATAAATAAGTTCCAGAATCAGAAGAGTCTTTGAAAGCCAACTATTGCAAACACTTTATTGTTTAGTTGAGCAAAGTCAAGCCCAGAGAAGAGAGGGATTTTCTTCATGTTATAAGAGTAGAAAAGAGGAGAATTCTGAGTCTAAATCCAGCTCTCAAATTGAGTTGTCTCTTAAAGTTCTATGAATTTCATGGTGAGCATTTAAGGACTCAGAAAAGGTATTTAGCTAGTCTGCCCTGCCCATAGCAATGTGGAATGATACTCTTTTGCTGACTGAAGACATCCTTCAAATCCCATAACCCTATTATTTAGCAAAGCCCAAGGACAATCTATCATCCCTCCCTGCTAAGGTAGTCAAATAAATATAATTGCTCAGGAACCTTCTCTAACAGGATGCCTACAGCCTTAAGAGTTACACAGTCATATTTGTCTTTGCAAGTCATGGAAACGTTCGATAGAGGCCCCTGGCTGACATAAATGTGTTTAAATTTCATAGGAGAGACCTTTGTGAAAAAAAAATACAAAATGCTATTTACATAAGGGTAAAACTGGGGCATTTGGAATTCTCTCAGTTGAATCCAAACAAAGCCAAGTTCACAAAGAGTGGCTGAAAGCACCTATCTTGAAGCTTATCAGTCTCTGAGTTTTATATCTTTTATAAGTTCTTAGGGTGCAATCCTTCTCTATTTTTCCCTACACACACACACACACACACACACACACACACACACACACAAGTCAGATATCTTTTATAAAAGCAACATATTTCTTTCTATCACTATTGATTCAGAGCCTTAATACATTTTTTTTGAACAAAGATTGTGAACGTCCTCAATTCCTGCCTTCCTAATCTAGGGTGTCTTTATCCATTCTCTTCTGTTCAGGTACCCGAAAAGAAAGAAAAGGACTGGATTTAAGAAACTCTGAGGCATCTTGTGAATCAATCCCTCCTTTTCAGTGCTAGAAGATAATAGACTATAAATGGCATAAACCACTTTCCTCACAGAGTCAGTGCTGTTACCTTGCCCAATAGACCACATGGTCCAACTGGGGGAGGGCTAAATCATTAAAATTATTCCATCTTCACACTATATACTATTAATATTTTTAAAATCACATTTATATAATGCTCTAAATTTTTAATGTAGTTTTTTTTGTAGTAGGATAAGAATAAGAAGAAAGTAATTTTACAAATAAGGAAACTGAGGTACAGAAATGAAGTGATATGCCCATGATCACATAGCTAGTAAGCATCAGAGCCAGAATTCAAACCAATGTTTTTTGCTCTTTTGTTAGCTGTCTACCCTTTGAGTCCAATGGAAGAGTGAGAGGTGCTAGGATAATGGGAGAAGAGAATAACATGATTGAGCTTAAGTCCATTTTCAGGTTTCATTCTTGCCACCTTCTATATCACTCAAGAAGCTGCATCATTTGTACATGTGTAAGCAATGACCTTTGTTTATGACATATATATGCCATAAGAGGAATTACATGATCATGGACAAATCACAAAACATTACTGGACCTAATTAGGAGGGTGACTGGAGGATCTACATAAAGTCCCTTTGAGTTCTAATTCTATGATTCTCTAAGTAAAAATAGGAAATTCAACTTTTTTCCTCTTTAAGTCATATGATGAAGAGGTGGGAAAAGAGAACAAATACTTATGATAATCATTTCGGGATTGCTATAACAGTATTTCATTCAAGTGTCCTGTCCCATCTGACTAATTATCTGTTCTACCTCTCATTGTAAGGATAAGAGAAATGAGTCCCAGAGAGGACAAGTGGGATGAAGGAAGGATTATGAACCTCTGAACTTTTCTAAATCTTGATATCCTAATCTGCCAAAGAAAAAGAAGGTTTGAATGATCTCTAAGTTCTCTTCCAATTCCTATAATCCTGTGAAGGATGACTAGCCGAGGTCACATAGCTGGCCAGTGACAAAGTCAGGAAATGAAACAAGTCCATCCAAAATTAAGTACCTTGGAATCCCACTCTTTGCCATCAGTATGCTCAAGAAGAAAACAAAACAAAATGCTTCAGTAAAACTCCACCTAAGCTTCCTTTTTCAATGAAATATAGCTTTTTCTAAGAGAAATATTTTCTCAGCTAGAGTCTCATTAACAAATGACCTTCTGATTAATAAGTAACCCAACCATGCCCAAAGATTAACTGTGATTTAAGTTAACTTTGCTTTAGCCTGAATACTCTGTATCTAAAGAAGTAATTGGAAAAGCCAATAATGCTATCATGGAGGGGAAGGAAATACTATCCTTGCTTTGACTCAATGAAGGCAGAAAGGTTGGAAATCATCTGGATCAAGTGAAATATATCTACTGTTACTTTTTCAATAATTACCCTTACTAAAAATGAACAAGACAGATTTCTTTGGAGTATTTTTTTAGGATATCTGCCTCCTAAACCTTCTATTTTCTCCCCCTCCCTTCTTCTCTCTCTCTCTCTCTCTCTCTCTCTCTCTCTCTCTCTCTCTCTCTCTCTCTCTCTCTCTCTCTCTCTCTCTCTCTCTCTCTCCCCCCTTTACAAAACTGCACTTTGCTCTAAGAAACGTAAAAATTTCAGACTGTCCAAAGGGTAATTAAAGAGTGTGTATAGTAGGTATAGTTATATCAAATGGCCAACCATGACATAGGAAAAAAATTAGTGTGAGAATATTGTTAAAGGAGTTTATGATCATAAATGGAAATGGACCAGGCATGTCAGTGAGAGTAAGGGACAAAAGACAGGCATCCTGAGTGCTGAGCTGGTAGACATGAAGTATAAAAAGGCCCAGAAGATTTCTAGTACTTTGGGTAGATGCTCTGATGAGGATTTATGGAAAAAATATGGGCAAGAATGATACAAAATGAAGTCATGGATGGGTGGTAAGCATTACCTAGGGAGACTAAACCAATGAGATTTTAAACCACAGACAATTTTTTAAAATGTGTTTTCAAAAAAAAAAAAACATTTTCTGGTAGGAAAAGAAGAAATTGGAAATTTTAAAACAAAACAGCAACTTTCCCCCCAGTGACATCTAAATTGTTTTATTAGAACAGGAGAGCATACTTATATACTTCGACCCCCTCTGCCACATAACTACATGACTTTGGACAAGTCATTTGATTTCTCCAAGTCTCAGATTTCTATAAAATGAAAGACAAAGACCAAAAAATCTGTCAAATTATTTCTATATCTGAATCAATGATCTTAAAACTTGTGGCATTCAGTTTTGGAGATGTCCAATCTCTAGAAATGCTTAAAAAAATGTAGGTTGAATAAAACTCAACTTAAAACTTGCCTTACTCGAATACACTTATTTCACTTTGATATGTTGTTGTTGTTTGTCCTTCAAAGGACCTAAGATCCTAATGACATCATCGATGATGTCACTGAAGACATCACCTATTATCTCAATGTGTCATGTCAGCCTTCTACCTAATGATTTCTGAGTTTCAAGGGATATGTGCACCCCAATGAGAGCACCAAGGTCCATGGTCTGGTTTTCAGCTTTGCACATTCAGAAACTCCATTTTAGCAATTCATTCAAGGACAATAGGATTCTAAGGGTCTGGATTGCACTAGACAAATTCAAGAAACTGAATAACAAACTAGAATGTCAATTTCTTAATTTACACAGAATAGACAATTAAACAGGCATGAATGTTCCTATCAGCTAATAAGCACCTATCTTTTTCTAGTAGAAAATTGTATTTGAAGAAAAAAAAAGATATTTTAAAATCAGGAGGTCATATGGTAAGTATAGAATCAAAGAGATTTGGGAGGTCTGAAGAGATATTGTCATCAGGCTATAATAGGCTAATGTACTTATTTCTATTATTGTGATATATAAAATATATGTATATATGTTCTCTCTCTATATATAAATCTAAATAAATATATAGATATATATGCATATAAATCTATAAATCAGAATGCAGTATCAGTTGAATTGTTAAATTCTTATCTTCTCGTTTTCCCCCTGAACATTTCCTATCAGCCACCCAAATTAAATACCTTTATAACAGTCTTAATGGCAAACAAAATAGATTTACCAATATTACAAGTTTATTTTATGTGATTTCATTTTAAATTGGTATGGTTCTTTTAGGTAGCACTACAAATGCCCTGAGATCAAAGAAATGCCCATATGGCATGAATAAGATGCTTTCAAGATCAACTTTTAGCCATAATGGATAGAGGGCTGATTTCAGACCAAGATAAATGGATTCAAGTCCAGCTTTTGATATATATTGACTGTGTGACCCTGGGCAAGTCAAACTTCTTAATGTTTTAGGCAATTCTATAAGACTATAAATCACAGAGATACTGCTTTGAATTGGAGGATAATTTCCTCATCAGAAACTTCCCTATATTAATGAAATTCCAAGTCCTGTTGTCCCCTAGACTATGAAAAGCTGACATTTTCCCAACCCTGTATCTTAAAGCACAAAAATGTACTTTATTGGGTTCTGAATCTCATTGATTACATGTGTTTTTCAATCATTAATATTTTTCATAAAAATCCTAAGAGTAACAACTAACAGCCTTTCACATCATACCTGAAGAGAAATCTGATTTCAAAGATTTTCAAATGGGGGGAATGAATCTTAAATAGTTTTTTTTTTTTTTTAAGGTATTTTACAAAGGAACAGTGAATGAATAAATATTTCCAGCTGCACTACAGTAACAGCACCTTGTTAAGGAACATGCAGTAATGAAATCACAACTTCTACCATTAGTTAATTAGCACCTTTGCATCTTGTCTTAAGTGGGGGAAGCATTTTACTCTTAATTACATATAACTGCACTCAGTACATTTCTATGAAATCAGTAGCTGCCTATTTGTTTTTTTCTCTCCTATAGTTAGGTTTATATACCCTTCAAAAAAA
>JAJPUD010028411.1:0-14712 GCA_023553655.1 Myrmecobius fasciatus
GGGGGGGAAATTTGTAACAGAAAGCTTTGTAAGGGTTAATGTTTCGGAATTACCCATGCATATGTTTCACAAATAAAAAGTATTAATAAAAAAAATCCTAGAAGATCCATTCAACACTGGAATTCGCATCTTAGGTGTGCCCAAAACTCCTGTATCCCCTTTCTCTGATTGATTAGTTTCTCCCAGAGCATCCATTTAAGGAGAGGATACAAAATGAGCATCTCATCATTTCTCAACAGGCTATACTTTTCTAGTCTTCTCCATTATGGCCACAGGCCAGACTCACCCTCTTCCCCACCTTTAGCTTCCTTTTATGTGTTATCTTCTTTTATTTGAATATAAGCTCCTTGAGAGGGCACAGACTATCTTTTTGCTTATATTTGTATCCCTAGAATTATAGCAAATATCTTGGCGTATAGTAAATGTTTAATAAGTTTAATAAGCAGGTGTCTAACTGCTTCTTTCCATAACATTTTATTATGTGAGGACCGGAATTCAAATCTGGCCTCAGGTATTTACTCTCTGAATGATTCTGGGCAAATGACTTAAACTCTGTCTCAGTTCTCATATCTGTAAAAGGGAATAATAATAATATCTACCTCTTATTGTTATTGTGAGGATGACATGAAGAAATTTTAAAGTGCTTAGCACAGTGTCTAATACTTAGCAGTATATAAATGTCAATTATGATTATTTTTCATTAGTGATATGGAGTCATTGAAGAATTCTGAATGCAAGTTGAAACAGGATTTCATAGAAAATGTATAATCAAGCTATTGGTTCTTAATAATAGCTAATAGTTATCATTATAACTGTTATTATAATTATTATAAACTAATAGCTATAGCTCTAATGATTAATTATAACTAGCATAATTTAGCTAATACAAGCTGAGTTTTTCTCCTGATGCATGGCTTCCCTTTATCTGTCACTTTCATTGTTTTTTTAGTTAATACAGTCAAAAAAAATCTTACAACCTGTTTAATGCAGCAAATAAATCTATTCCCTTGCACTGAAGGCATAGCATGGGAGAAACATCTATTAACAAAATAATATTAAAACCCCCAAGGAGGAGAGGTATTTCTGTGTAAGACAAAAGAGAGTGCTTCAGAAAGCAAACAAATGATGTTCATGCCTTTTACCCACCTACTCATTATATCATCAAAAACAAAATATCCTTTGATAATGATTTTGTTAGTGGCTTTACAGAATTTGAGTTTGAAGTAATTATCTGATCTGATTGGTACATGAAGAAGAATCCGTTATACAGCACACACCATCCTGAATGAAGAGGAACCCACTATCTTCCAAGGCTTTGTATTCTAGTTCAGAACAGCTTACATTATTAACAAGTGTTTATTTTTTCATAAACCTAAAGACAACAATCTTTTTGGTTTCAGTTCTGTCCATTGTTCTTGATTCTGTCCTTAAGAACCAAGTCAAAAATGATCTTCTCCATCTTTTGCATGATTGGTCTTCTAACATTTGGGCATCCTATATTCCCATATGCTTTCTTTTGAAGACTAAATAAACATGGGTAGTGATTTGACCATGAAAGTGTTTGATTTGAAGACATATGACCCTTATTCAAATGCTAGCCTTGCTACTTGCTAGTTGTTCATCTTTGGCAATTAATTTTATCTCCCTGGCTCTCAGATTCCTTCATTATAAAATTAAGGGATTGGACTAAATGACCCCAAAGGAGCTTTCAGATTATAAATTTACCATCCTTTGGTTCTTTAGTGGGTTTTCACATGACACATATTCCTTCTTTGAACAAAAGAGAAAAAAAAGAGAGCGCAATGACATTTCAAAAGAACACAGATGAGCTCTTATTCTCCTTTCAAAAGTTATCATTTGAGAAGTAGAATCTTTTCTATGATATTTACTTATATTAAACAGATATATCTTCCTTCTGAGCTCTGACCCTCTTTTTCTACCACCAAAAGTCAATATATCATCTGCAGCTTTGCACTGGTATTCATACTGATTAAATTCTTCGAAGGCATAATGATGAACTGCCTCAAGCTAGCTCAGAATGTCATGAAGATGAAGTAACTGGAGGAGTCATTGAATATACCTACTTAAATATGTAAGGTGTGTTATAGAAGCTACAACAAACTTAGGCATTCAATTTACTGAAGAAAAGGGGGTAACAAATGCTGGGAACTGGTTTTTTAAATACAAAGAATTCTTCATTTTAAACATATCCTAGCCTTTTGGAAAAGGAGCAGGTTCTTGATTTTGAAATCTCTCCTAAAATAAAGTCTTCTTGGGCAGTTTGAAACCTGGCTTTTTTATGTAACCTGTTTTCTCCAGGCACTAAAGTCTTGAAGTTAAACTAAGTATTTCCAACCCTTACTCCCTTCACTTTCTTACATCAAAATAATAAACATTTCTTTGATGGGATCCTGCTTCAGTAAACTTATGCAAAGTTTTAATCTTTAAAATAAAAGGCTAAAAACATTGCTCATAATGGTAGACTCTGCATGACCTTGGGGAAAGTTTGCCAGTTGGCAGGTAGCCCCTTAATATAATGATGCTGTTGACCTCAGCTAATACCTTTCCAAGAATGCAAATGGTCACAGAGCCCATAAATGTGAAAGGGACTATTCAGTTAAAACATTGTTTTCAATTACCTCACACATGCTACTGGGCCTATAAGGAGGATTAAAAACACAGTGAGATACAGAGGGAGAGACCTTAGGTCAGGTCTAGGGAAACAAGCTATGTTTGTTTATTTTGCAACAACAAAAAAATGACCATTTCCTCCCCTGAAGGCGGGTGATAAGCACTCCTCAGGGCATTTGTTTTGATCTAGTTGAAATTAATCTTTCTGTCTTTTTTGACAGAGAATGTATAGTCTTCATTGTTAATAAAAAAAAAAAAACTCTTCCCTCATACAAAAAAAAGGAAGGAAAGCAAAATATGGATATTTTTAAATGATCGATACCATGGAGGATGCAAATGAAATTAAAATAAAAAGAGGACACATATTGAAAAGCCTACAGAGAAGGAAAACAAGGAAATACCCAGTGTGCTTGATCTCCCATCTCTTCAAGTCAACAGTATCTATTTAATTTTACCTCCACTAAGAACTCACTGAATCATAGAATTATAGAATTTGATATTTACAAGGGTCTCCAGTGACCATATAGTAGAGCTCATTCCTGAAAACCAGTCTCCTTTACAACATACTTGAGATGGATATCTAATTTTTGCTTACATGAGGGGAACTTGTTACCTAAATTCTGCTTAGGAATATCACCAATTATTAGAGCAAGTTTCTTTACGTGTTACCTAACTTTTTCTTCTTTTCCTTTGTAGCTTTTGACCCTTGTTCTTTTTGTCTACCACAGGGACTGAGCAAATTGTTTAATCTTTTATGTAACAACTCTTAAAGAATATGAAAATAGTCACATCCTCCTATTCACATGCCCTACCCATAGGCTTGTCTTCATCCTTAATTCTTTCAACCAGAATTGGCATGATTAATCAAGGACAGCTTCAAGGAACTGAACAGAGTTTTGGCAGTTGGATAAAGTTAATTGCCTGTTTATAGCACTTGGTGAATGTGAAATTATATATGTTTAAAACTACTCAATGTATTTGGTAGTTTTATGTGAAAATAATCTTGTCTTTTTTCTCTACCCCCCCAAAAAAAATTCTTGTTACCACCTTGTCTCAGGAGTATTCCAAACTCCCAAACTTTTTTTATTTGTTCTGTCTGTATATTTTCAGCTTTAAAGTACTCTGTGACCAAAGCAGTGTGGAAAACACTGCTTTAAGTCTGTGGCTGTGATAAATGACACATATCCATTAAGATGATGACCAACAATAACAGAAAGGAATCAAAATTTAAATCTGGATGTTCAGCATTTGGAAAGGGAAGAAATTCAGATTCATTTCACTGTGGATGGGGAAAGAGATAGCAAACAGTATCTTGAATATATTAAAATTTGGTTCTGAAAAAGCCATGACTCCACCTTTCTTATGATTAACAGGGAAGTTATTTCTATGAATATTTCTATTTCTATTTCTATGAAAAAGAGGCTGAATAGGACTGAAATCCTGCTTTTTTAAAACCAAATTGCTTTTCCTTAGGACAACACCAGGGAAGAATGAGACTGCTAAGTACTTAGAATGAAAAAAAAACTGTATTTCTTCTTCCGGCAATCCAAACAAAGCCAGATATATAGTAGAGAGAATTCTTGATCAGAAAAAGATGGAACTAGCAGACCTCTGAGAGAACTGTTGTCTCTGGTATTTTGTGATTTCTTTGGTTCTATCCTCAACCCTTTCAAATTCTCAAACTTATAAAAGAGCAGAATGGGACCCACACCAAGTACTATATACAGGCAAATTAACTTTATCCAACTGCCAAAACTCGGTTCAATTCCTTGAAGCTGTCCTTGGCAAAACATTTTTGATTGGGCTAAAAAAGTCAGTGTCTGTTATTTTCTAATAGATAATTAAGGCTACACAAATACTGTTGTTGAGTATATCTGTCCTTCTAAAAGCAAAAGGGAGACAATTTCATGGTATTATAATTCATGGTTGTCATCATTTTCCTAGGAACTTTAGCTGATACTCCTTAGAAAAATTTACATTCATGGAGATAACATTGTCAGTACCAGATTTTATCTAATAAATACTTATAAAGCTTAGCACTTTGGTGAAGAAATACTTCATCTTATTTTCTCACATCATTTGACATACTATACTTATGTGTGTGGATATGTGTGTGGATTTGTTTCAGATTGATGGCATTTTCTATGCTTTAAAAATGTTCAAGCTTGAATTAATTACCCTGTATTATTCATATCCTAGAAAGTAGTGAACAGTCATGATAGTCATTTCCTTTTATTCTTGGTAGAATTTATAATGCATTATCAATTGCTTTGCAATTTTTTTCATATTCTTAGATCTTTACCCTGTGATAAACATGTGTATGTATGTGTGTGTTTTGTATATGTTTGACACAAAAAAGATTTCAGCTATGATCTTGACAATAGACTATGCCTGATTTCTGAGAGACTATCTAAATATAAAGAGGCACATGGGCCAGATGGTGCTAAATTATTTTATAAACCATTAAAATGGGTTTCAATCTTGTGTGAATGCTTTCTGCTTCTACAATGACAGTGGGAATTTGTACAAGTAGGCTTCAAGGGTTGATAAGAACCACATGGACGTCAGGTCATTTAGTTGCTGATACTCTACATGTAAGATGCTTACCTAGTAAGTGAGGTGAAATACTATGAAAGGAGCTGAATCACATCAAACTCAACAGTCTCTTCTATAACTAAGTTAAGAAGAACAAAGAAGGTTGCAGATAAATAAAAACTGGCTTCTAGTTTCTCCTTGGAAACACAGGCAAAGGAGTTGATAAAATGGAATTTATTGTTATTCAAAGGTAAAAGGAATAATTTTGTGAAACACTTCATCATCTCACATAGTAGAGCTCATAATAAGAATTTGAAAAAAATCATAAAATAATTTTTGCTTACTTGCCAGCAATTATATAGGATGTAGGCTGAGGATGGGAACATTTACTATAAGTGTCCTCTTAAAGGATTCTATAAATTAAAATTTGTACTTGGAAGTTTCTTTGCAAAGGTGAAAATAAGAGAAAATGACAAGTGATATATTGGAAGACATAATTAAAAAGTAAGGAAACAAAAAAAGAGGCCAATGGCTTGTACACTATATGGGAGCATCACATCTACACACACCATGGATCCTTTCTTTGGGAATAAAATTTTAAGACACCGGACATATTGAGCAACATAAAAACACCACAGAAACATTGTAATTTTATGATAATAAACAGAAAATTACTGGTTTACAATATGAGATTATTTCTTGATCAGCTTATTAAAAACAAAAATTAAAATTTACACCACACTAGAAGAAATAATCAAAATAAGGAAGATATGAAAAGCAATAAAACCAACCTAATCTCTTTAGACAAACTGGTGATGTCAAAAAATGAAAAATAGTTGTAAGAACAAATTATAAGTATAGGCTGTCACCATTTCCTAATCAAGTCAAACCAATATAAATCAATTATCTCTAGGAAAATGTAGAAACTTCAAATGCTAGCAAATGCTAGATATCTTTACCCACCAAAGAAATGTGGCAACCAAATGCAGCAACAGTTTAAAATATAGAAATATTTGTAAAATCTAAATGAGAAGTATAAGGAAAGATTATGAATGGTGTTATCTTTCAAGAGAATTGAGAATCAATAGAGAGGAAACAAATTTATGAATTTGGCATATTGATTTGGCAACATATCTAATTAAATCAGGTCATCCTAAAAGTTTCTAAGGATAACAGTATACTTATAGTAAAAGGGTCAGTAACACAATTGCTACAGTCTCCTAAGTATCAATAAGATGGGGGTTAAAGGGCTCTATCTGATGCATTCCTGTGTGATCCTGGGCTTGCTCTAAAGTTAATAGTTGGTTCATTAAGAAAGTATGTAGCAAAAGAATTTCCAATCTGCATTGGTAGAAAGAATTTCACTACTGAAAGTTTGCTACATTAATCAGAGGTCCAAAAAACCCAAGATGTCTTCCAATGATATTCTAGGGGTGTAAATATAATAATCTTTATGGAATTAAAAGTTAGAATCAGCCAGAGGACATCAGAGGAAAGAAAATGGACACAAGTAAGCTACAATATGTTGCCATTACATTACACTGTGCTAGATCAAGCGTGGTAAATAATGGTTCATACTTTAGATTTCATGTGTGTGGATATGTGCACATGGATATCCTTGTCCATACAACTATATGTGCATAAATTTTGTTGTAGAAAACAAAACCAATGCAGTCAAGATTAGGAGGGAAGCAATAAATTGGGAAATCATCTTTACATTTAAGGGTTCCGATAAAAGTCTCATCTCTAAAATATATAGAGAATTGTCTCATATTTATAAAAAATACAAGCCATTCTCCAATCTACAAATGGTCAAAGGATATGAACAGACAATTTTCAGAGGATGAAATTAAAACTATTTATAGTCATATGAAAAGGTGCTCCAAATCACTATTGATCAGAGAAACGCAAATCAAGACAACCCTGAAGTACCACTACACACCTGTCAGATTGGCTAAAATGACAGGAAGAGAGGATGATGGATGTTGGAGGGGATGTGGGAAGGCTGGGACACTGATGCATTGTTGGTGGAGCTGTGAACAGATCCAGCCATTCTGGAGAGCAATTTGGAACTATGCTCAAAAAGTTATCAAACTGTGCATATCCTTTGACCAAGCAGCATTTCTATTGGGCCTATATCCCAAAGAAATCATAAAGGAAGGAAAGGGCCCCACATGTGCAAGAACGTTTGTGGCAGCCCTTTCTGTAGTGGCTAGAAACTGGAAACTGAATAGATGCCCTTCAATTGGAGAATGGCTGAATAAATTATGGTATATGAATATTATGGAATATTATTTATCTGTGAGAAATGACCAGCAGGATGATTTCAGAGAGGCTTGGAGAGACTTGCATGAACTGATGCTGAGTGAAATGAGCAGAACCAGGAGATCATTATATACGGCAACAACAATACTATATGATGATAAATGCCGATGGACATGGCTCCCTTCAACAATGAAATGTTTTAAACCACTTCCAATTGTTCACTGAAGAAAGCCATATACACCCAGAGAGAGGGATGTGAAATGTGGACCACAACATAACATTTTCATGCTCTTGATTGATGTTTGCTTACATTGTGTTTCCTTTATCTGATATGTCTTTTGTGTAGATACAATTTTTCTTGCACAACAATGATAAGTTTGGAAATATGTATACATATATTCAATTTGCCAAGTATTTTAACATAATTAACATGTAGTGGATATCGTGCCATCTAGGGGAGGGGTGGGGAGTTGGGGGGGAAATTGTAACAGAAAACTATGTAAGAATTAATGTTGAAGAATTACCCACACATATGTTATGCAAATAAAATAAAATTTTCCAAAAAAAAAATTTTTGTTGTAGAAACAGCCTTCACCAATTCAGATCAACAATTCTTTTCCTACATGGTTTTTGAGAGTTGCCTAAGTAAAGAAAGATTAAATGACACTTCTGAATCACATCAGTGGCAGCACATGAAATTAAGCCTTGAAAAATTCAAGCTTAGCTCTTGATCTACTAGATTCTATTATACCCCATGGTAATAACGCCTTCATTCTCTGTAGAATTTAGGAATTAATATTTAATTCTCAGATGACATTTTTTCTTTTTTTAGCTTCCCTTTGAATAAATAACAATTTATTAATGAGCAATTCTAAATCCAATGCATTTTTTAAAAGTATAAAGAAAGAAATTAAAAATGGAAAGTTGTTGTTTTCCCCCTTATATCTACAATAATTGCACAGAATTATAAACATAGTTGACATTTGACAAAAGTTTATAGAATTCTAAGAATTCTTGGTTTAAATATTAAATAAGATGATAGGTAGTAGAGAAGCAATTATTGTGTAGGGGATGTAATGCTGATACTAAAGGAATAAGGTAATTAAATTAAATTACCATTAAAAGAGAAAACCCATTAAAGGAATGAACCTTGGTCTTGTCTTTGCCATTAGCTTATTGTTCAGTTCCTAACTTAAAAAGCAGAGAAATCTATCAATAACTATCATTTTTTGAAACTTCTAATATACTTAGCATACAAGTACATGCTATAGGAGATATAGAAAAATACATAAAATGCTGAATTTGGAATCAGGAAGGTCTGAGTTAGAATCCTACTTCACACAATTATTAACTGTATGATATGGGGGAAGTCACATGTACTTTTTCAGCTTTAGTTTAGAATATCACTTACCTTGAAGCATTGTTAGGTTGCTAAGAAGCAGTAGTATTAATTAAAATTTTTTCAAACTGTAGAGGCAAATAATGTTAGCTAGAGTGGTAAGCTCTGTAGTACAGTGGATAGATGCCAGGCCTAAAGTCAGGAAGACAGCTTTCAGAGCTCAAATTTCACCTCAGACACTTACTAGTTTTGTGATCTTAGACAAGTCACTTAACCCTATTTGCTTTGAATTCTTCAATTGTAAAATGAATTGGAGAAGAAAATAGGAAACTACTTCAGTAACTTTGCCAAGGAAACCCCAAATGGGAGATTAACAAAATTTAAAATAAGAAAACTATTGAATTAATAAGTAAAACTAAGAGTTGGTTTTAAGAAAAAACCAACAAAACAGATAAGCATTTAGTTAATTTGATTAGAAAAAGGAAAGAGGAAAATCAAATTGCTAGTCTCAAAAATGATAAGGGAAAACTTTCCTCCAATGAAGAGGAAATTAGAGTAATAATTAGGAGTTACTTTGCCCAACTTTATGCCAATAAATTTGATAATCTAAATGAAATGAAGGAATATCTACAAAAATATAGACTGCCCAGCTTAATAGAAAAGGAAATAAATATTTAAATAGCCCCATTTTAGAAAAAAGAAATAGAACAAGCTATTAATCAACTCCCTAAGAAAAAAATCTCCACGGCCAGATGGATTTACATGTGAATTCTACCAAACATTCAAAGAACAATTAATCCCAATATGATATAAACTATTTGAAAGAATAGGGAAAGAAGGTGTACTACCAAATTCCTTTTATGATACAGATATGGTGCTTATAGATAAATTAGATAGGGTGAAAACAGAGAAAGAAAACTATAGACCAATTTCCCTAATGAATATTGATGCAAAACTCTTAAATAAAATATTAGCAATGAGATTACAGAAAGTCATCTCCAGGATAGTACACTATGACAAAGCAGGATTTATACCAGGAATGCAGGGCTGGTTCAATATTAGGAAAACTATCAGCATAATCAATTATATTAATAACAAAACTAACAAAAATCATATGATTATCTCAATAGATGCAGAAAAAGCATTTGATAAAATCCAACACCCATTCCTATTAAAAATACTAGAGAATATAGGAATAAATGGGCTTTTCCTTAAAATGATTAGTAGCACCTACTTAAAACCATCAGTAAGCATCATATGTAATGAGACAAACTAGAACCATTCCCAGTAAAATCAGGATTGAAACAAGGCTGCCCACTGTCACCATTACTATTTAATATTGTATTAGAAATGTTAATTTGGCAGTAAGAGAAGAAAAAGTGATTAAAGGAATTAGAGTAGGTAATGAGGAAACCAAATGATCACTCTTTGCAGATTATATGACGGTATACTTAGAGAACCCTAGAGATTCAACTAAAAAGTTGCTAGAAACAATTCATAACTTTAGTAAAGTTGCAGGATACAAAATTAATCCATGTAAATCATCAGCATTTTTATATATTACCAATAAAGCTCAGTAGCAAGAGATACAAAAAGAAATTCCATTCAAGATAATTGTTGATAGTATAAAATATTTGGGAATCTATGTGCCAAGGAAAAGTCAGGAACTATATGAACTTAACTGCAAAACACTTTTCCCACAAATAAAGTCAAACCTTCTCAATTGGAATAATATCAAGTGCTCATGGGAGGTCAAGCGAATAGAATAAAAATGACAATACTACCCAAACTAATTTACTTATTTAGTGCCATACCAATCAAACTCCGGAGAAATTATTTTACAGATCTAGAAAAAATGGTAGCAAAGTTCATTTGGAAGAAAAAAAGATCAAGAATTTCAAGGGAATTAATGAAAAAAAAAAAAAGGCCGATGAAGGTGGCCTTACTGTGCCAGATCTAAAACTATATTATAAAGCAGCAGTCATCAAAACCATTTGGTACTGGCTAAGAAATAGTCATTGATAAGTGGCATAGGAGCATAGGATAGGATCGCAGGACAAACTAGGCAATAACTATAGCAATTTAATGTTTGATAAACCCAAAAACCCCAGCTTTTGGGATAAGTACTCACTATTCGACAAAAACTGCTGGGAAAATTGGAAACTATTGTGGAAGAAATTAGGGCTTGACCCACACCTAACACCACATACCAAGTTAAGATCTAAACGGGTTTATGATTTATACATAAAGAGTGATATTAACACACAAATTAGAGAAATATAGAATAGTTTACCTTTCAGACCTGTGGAGGTGGAATAAATTTATGTCCAAAGAAGAACTAGAACTCTTAATTGAAGACCAGTTAGATAACTGACTATATTAAGTTAAAAAGTTTTTGTACAAACAAAACTAATGCAAACAAGATTAGGAGGGAAGCATCAAATTGGGAAATCATCTTTACATTTAAGGGTTCTGATAAAGGCCTCATTTCTAAAATATATAGAGAATTGTCTCATATTTATAAGAATTCATGCCATTCTTCAATCGATAAATGGTCAAAGGATATGAAGAGACAGTTTTCAGATGATGAAATTAAAACCATTTCTAGTCATATGAAAAGGTGCTCCAAATCACTATTGATCAGAGAAATGCAAATTAAGACAACACTGGGATACCACTACACACCTGTCAGATTGGCTAAGATGACAGAAAAAGAAAATGAGGAATGTTGGAGGGGATGTGGGAAAACTGGTACACTGATACATTGTTGGTGGAACTGTGAATGGATCCAACCATTTTGGAGAGCAATTTGGAAGTAGAGATTTCCCTGTATATTTATGGAATCCCCTTTTTTTTTTTCAGAAATTAATTCAGGCAATGAAGAGGCAATAATTGCTGTTGAATATAATGTCATGCCCCTGGTGGAGTACTCATTGCCATTCACAGATTTATTATAGTGATATAACTACCTGGGTGAGGAGGATTGGATAAGGGGGAAGAGAAAAGCTGAATGATTAGAGTTCCAGAAAATAATGGGGGAAGAGATGGCCATTTAAAAATTGTCCAAATCAATAATAGTTATAGCTTGAGATTTCTTTTTGTCATAGTTATAAAACATGATAAATTAAACTCTTTGATTCATATTCATATTCATTATTCATAGCCAACAAGTCTTTTAGAAAAATCAGAGGCAAAGGAGGTCCCCAAAGTAGTGGTTTCACTAACATATTGTTAATGATTATAATTGCATCCTTTGATGTTACCTTCAGCATAAATTGTGTGTGGCAATAGAATTCCCTATGGGCTGTTTGCAATTAGACATTTTTTCATTTGTTTATAAGCTATGCTTTATCAGGAACAAATTGAAGAATTAGGTTTTCAGCTTGCATTTGTGAATTTGATTTCTATGTTGATAGTTCATGAATATTAGTCATTGACTGACAGATTTTGTTGTATATGTTTGTATTCATTGCACTCTAGGGTGGTTGTTACAACTTGAATATGACAGCTGTCTCTTGGGACCACTTCACAAAAAGAGAAACACTTTTTTTCCACAGAGTATTTTCCCCCTGATAAAATGAAAGTTTAGTTCTATTTTCCTCATTATTTATGAAAATAAACCCTTTAAAGGAAAAGAAAACACTTTTAACATGATTTCTTTCACACATTATTCTTAGGACAGATATTTTCAATCTCTAAGAACAGAGTGGCTAATTGTACAAATACATGATTTAGGACTGCTAATATGTTTCAAAGTATTTATTATAGGAAATCTGCTCTAAGACTAACATTTAACAATCAAATTCAATTAAAAAGATTTATTAAAATTGCTGTTATACTAGATACTAGAGATAAAATACTAAAACTAAAATAATAGCTGTCTTCAGGAAGCATCCATTTGATTTGGAGCATTATAAATATATACATATATACACACACACATATATATATATATCTGCATATGCATATATATGGATATGCAGATATTTCCATTTTTAGTTTGGACCAACAATTCTTGGATTCAGGGAACTACTAATGTGGAATATCTCTAACAAAATAGGATAGCAAATCTTCTTAAGCTTGGTCTTAGAGATTTACCTGAGGTACTGACAAGTTAAGTGATGTCTCAAGGTGCTATGTTGACATGTAAATGTGTGATTTGAACCTGGGTCTTATCCATTTTGCCAATTTATCTATCTGCACTTACAAGCACACAAATAAAACACAATTTTTAGGAAAATTTTTAAGGAGAAATTTAGGATTTAAGAGAATTTAAGAGAAATAACACAACTAGGAGGCCTGGCAGGATCAGGTAAGACCTCTTATTAAAGGTAGACATTAAGCTGAGTTTTGAAAGGAGTCAAGGATTTCAATAGGTAGTGATAAGGAAGGGGAGTGTTTCTGACTTATGGAAGCATGATAGTTTATGAAAAAGTGCAGAGGCAAGAAATTGAATGGATACAAGTCAAAGTATTTTTTCCCTGACCAGCTAGTTCTAGACAAACTTTTCATAGTCATATTTGACTTTCATCCTTGTAGATGATAATGGAGTCAAATATTCAAAGCATTGCCCTGAATGAGAAATATAATAAATTCTGAGGAAAGATTTGTATGTTCTTTAATTTTAATGTTGAATTTCATATCAATGATTCCAGAACTACATTATGAATCTTGGATAATCAAAAGAAGGTAGAAACAGCTACAATAATTTCAGTCAAAGTAAGATATCCTTTCAAAGATAGGATGTCTCAGTCAAAATTCCAGTAGGTAAAAAGATTAAATGAGCTAGATTCCCATCTGACTGCTGATAATTCATCATTATCTCTTTGAAGAAGATAATGGCTGGCTCTGTTGTAACAGATTAGAGAGAAGCACATCAGTGTTAAATTCATCTGGTTTATGTTTAAAGGCTTAAATGTTCAACAGCATATAACCAAGATTGAATGATGGCAATGGCTAAAACTAGAAAGTGAAAGTTTAATCTTTGGAGCCAAAGGAAGACTTAGCACTAATTTAGACTATAAAGCAAAGTGCACCAGTATCTGTGTGATTAATAGCAGAGGAAAAAAGGTAGCTCTTTAGCCATATAACTCAATGCTAAAGAAGCGTCATTTCACACAGCAAACTATTGCCGAAATAAGTATGAGTGAATGAAAAAGAAATATTTACTAAGTTTTTTTAATGTATCAGACATTGTACATTGATTGTTATTTTTTCCTCCAAAAGGAGACATAACAAACATAATTTAACTGAAACTTTCATACTCTCCTGATGCTTCATCCTGGTATAATGGTAACATTGAATTCTCAGAGGCTATGCTAGTATAGTAAAAAAGGTGAAAAATTCTATAAAATTGATGTCAAATACGGACTTCCCCAAAGGATCAGATAAAGTTGATCCTTTTTTCATAGACATTAGCTCAGAAGGACAACTTCTGGTTTGGTGAAAGCATCAGAAAATATGGCAATGGAAGAAATTATGAAGCCTTGAAGAATTGCAGGAGTATCAAAGTAGATAGAGCACTGGACTTGAAATCATGGAGACTCATATTCCCTAGTTCAAATCTGGGCTCAGACATTTATTAGCTGGGTGATTTTGGACTAGCACTTAACCCCATTTGCCTCAATTCTTCATATGCAAAATAAACTGGAGAGGGAAATGACAAACTACTCTGATATATTTGCCAAGAAAAAATGTCAAAAATGGGGTTACAAGGAGCCAGACAAAACTGAAATGATTGAACAATTTAAAGTATTTTAACTTGAAATATTTGAAATTAAAAGTAAGAATGGATATACCACAGGGGATGATCTTACATTGGTCTGGGGTAGGGAGAGTACACACATACACATATACATATATGCATGCACACATATATACACATGCATATGCATTCATATATACATATGTATATATATATATATATATATATCCACAACTAT
>JAJPUD010028412.1:0-14711 GCA_023553655.1 Myrmecobius fasciatus
TGTAAGAAATGACCAACAGGAGGATTTCAGAGAGGACTGGAGAGACTTGCATGAACTGATATCAAGTGAAATCAGCAGAACCAGGAGAACATTATACACAGCAACAAGACTATAAGATGATCAGTTTTGGTGGACATGGTTCTCTTCAACAATGATGTAATTCAAACCAGTTGTTCAGCGATAAAGATAGTCATATACATCCAGAGAGAGGCCTGTGGGAACTGAGTGTGAACCACAACACAGCATTTTAATGCTTTCTGTGAATATTTCCATGCATTTTGTTTTCCTTCTTAGGTTGTTTTTTCTTCTTCTCTTTCTTGATCTGTTTCTTGTGCAGTAAGATAACTGTATATATATATATGTATACATGTATTGTATTTGTCATATAATTTATCCTATTTAGCATGTATTAGATTACCTGTCATCTAGGGGTGGGGGTGAGGGGAAGGAGGGGAAAAGCTTGGGAAAAAAAAAGTTTTTGCAAAGGTCAGTGTTGAAAAATCTCTCATATGTTTTGTAAATAAAAAGCTTTATATATATATATATACATATATACATATATGTATATATATATAAAGATTTACATGAAAAATAAAGAAAAAAGGAAAGAAGAAAATCAAATTGTTAGTCTCAAAAATAAAAAAGGAGAACATTCCACCAATGAAGAGGAAATTAGAGAAATAATTAAGTTATTTTGCACAACTATATGTCAATAAATAAAATGTCTAAGTGAAATGGAGGAATATCTACAAAAATATATATTGCTCAGGTTAACAGAAGAGGAAATGAATTATTTAAATATTCCATTTTAGAAAAAGAAATAGAAAAGGCTATTAATCGACTGCCTAAGAAAAAAGGTCCAGGGCCAGATGAATTTAAATCTGAATTCTATCAAACATTTAAAGAACAATTAGCTGCAATATTATAATCACTATTTGAAAAAGAGGAGGAAAAGGAGAGGTGGTGATAGTGAAGGAGGAGGAGGAGGAGCAGGAGGATGAGGAGAAAAAGAAGGAATTGGAAAAGGAGAGAAAGGAGGAGGTCGAAGAGATAAAATTATTCAGTGTATCAGTCTCAGATTTATATAGTAAACATGAGGGAGAAAGATTAACTCTGGCTATGTTTCCTTCAATTCACTTATTGATGTGGTGGTTAAGCTTTGGATTACAATTCAGATTTTAGGGTTCCACCACTCGTTTTCTATAAATTCTTTAACAAAATAAGTTTTCCTAAATGAAAGTTTTATTTATTGTCCTACCAAATCTACTCATCTATCTATCTCTGTCTACTATCTTTGTCTCTCATAAAGTATAATTAATTTGGAGAATTCTAGTTTCTACATTTAAATAAATGATTCATATTCAAAATTGCCATTGATTCTTCCAACACAATGATGCCTAATGTAATTATGACATCAATATTTTTAAATTTATTCATACTCATAAGTTTGAGAAGCATTAATATAGATTTATCAATACCATTTAAAATATAGTAAATCATTTCTCTAATTATATTTTAATAACAGTGAGATAGCATGTTTAGTAAGAAAAGTTACTGAACAACTTTTTTTTTTAATTTTTATTTTATTTGCATAACATATGTGTGGGTAATTCTTCAACAATAACCCTTACATAGCTTTCCGTTACAAATTTTTCCCCCCAACTCCCCACCCCTCCCCTAGATGGCAGGATATCCACTACATGTTAATTATGTTAAAATATTGGCAAATCGAATATATGTATACATATTTCCAAACTTATCATTGGTGTGCAAGAAAAATCTTATCTACACAAACGATATATCAGATAAAGGAAACACAATGTAAGCAAACATCAATCAAGGAGTATGAGAATGTTATGTTGTGGTCCACATTTCGCATCCCTCTCTCTGGGTGTATATGGCTTACTTCAGTGAACAATTGGAGGTGGTTTGAAACATTTCATTGTTGAAGAGAGCCATGTCCATCAGAATTGATCGTCATATAGTACTGTTGTTGCCGTGTATAATGATCTCCTGGTTCTGCTCATTTCACTCAGCATCAGTTCATGTAAGTCTCTCCAGGCCTCTCTGAAATCATCTTGCTGGTCATTTCTTACAGAACAATAATATTCCATAATATTCATATACCATAATTTATTCAGCCATTCTCCAATTGAAGGGCATCTATTCAATTTCCAGTTTCTAGCCACTACAAAAAGGGCTGCCACAAACATTCTTGCACATGTGGGGCCTTTTCCTTCCTTTATGATTTCTTTGGGATATAAGCCCAATAGAAATGCTGCTGGGTCAAAGGGTATGCACAGTTTGATAACTTTTTGAGCATAGCTCCAAATTGTTCTCCAGAATGGCTGTATCCGTTCACAGCTCCACCAACAATGCATCAGTGTCCCAGCCCTCCCACAACCCCTCCAAAATTCATCATTAACTTTTCCTGTCATTTTAGCCAATCTGACAGGTGTGAAGTGGTATCTCAGGGTTGTCTTGATTTGCATTTCTCTGATCAATAGTGATTTGGAGCACCTTTTCATATGACTATAAATAGTTTTAATTTCATCCTCTGAAAATTGTCTGTTCATATCCTTTGACTATTTATTGATTGGAGAATGGCTTGAATTTTTATAAATATGAGACAATTCTCTATATATTTTAGAGATGAGACCTTTATCAGAACCCTTAAATGTAAAGATGATTTCCCAATTTATTGCTTCCCTCCTAATCTTGTCTGCATTGATTTTGTTTGTACAAAAACTTTTTAACTTAATATAGTCAAAGTTATCTATCTGGTTTTCAATTAAAAGTTCCAGCTGAACAACTTTTTTAAAAGTATATTTTTATATATGGTGCTATGAGCATTACTATTAAACTAAGATTATTTGTATATGAAAACAGAAGTTTACACTATAAAAACAAAGTATATGCTTGGAATATTTAACAATGAATTTTGAAAAGTAATTGATAGTGTCATAAATAAGTAACAAACATTACTATGTCTTAGGTGTTCTGCTAAGTAATGGGATCACAAATATGAACAAAAAGAAAGATAATTTATGACCTTAAGACATTTTCATTCTAATGAGAAAAGACTATACATAGAAGTAAGTTGACAAAATAGGGTTCATAATAGCTAAAACTAAAGAATCAGAAGTACAGACGGAAAAGAAATGAAAAGATGCCTGGAGTAAGCATTAAACTTGAAATCTAGACCAAGCTGAATATCAAAGACACATTTTAAGTAACTGTAAAACCATGAGTGGAACATTCATTTAAGCTCCTAGAGTCTTTCTTATTTTACCTGTAAAAATTAAGGACAAACATATTTGCACAAACTCCTTTATAAAGCACTTTTGACAAAGCTCTTTGAAAATGTGTTTTTGTTATTATTGTTAATTTCTTATTATCATTATTAGTTATTATTAAGTAATAGAATACCTGCAAAAAAGCAAAGAAAGAAGCTGCCTCTGATACAATATGCCATATTAAAATTATTTTTATACTTTATTAAGGCAGGTGATTTTTCTATTATTGCAAATCATCATGCAGTTGTATCATCTCATCATTCATGATTCTTACTCGTTCTTCTATTATACTGCTATATGGGAGTTACTCAGCTAAAAGGATAACATTCATCAGATGTTAGTTTATGTTTTGTGAAAGCCACTTCCATAACCAGAGGAATGAATAACTGGAAATATATATTGTCACACCTAAATAAACACTTCACATGTTCTTATTTTTATAGTATCTTTTTATATTTAAAATATATGCAAAGAAAGTTTTCAGCATTCACCTTTGCAAAACTTTGTGTTCCAATTTTTCTCCCTCTCTTCCCCTCTCCCTACACAGCTTGTAATCCAATATATGTTAAAGACATACAATTATATATATATATATATATATATATATATAGTTCCACAATTATCATGCTTAATAAGAAAAATCAGATCAAATATAAAAAAATGAGAAATAAAAAAATAAACAAGCAACCAAAAGGTGAAAATTTTATGTTGTGATCCACATTCAGACCCATAATGCTCTTTCTAGATGCAGATGGCTCAATATCACAAGTCCATTGGAATTTGCCTAGAATCACCTCATTGTTGACAGGAACCAAGTCCATCAGAATTGATCATCACATGATCTTATTGTTGTTGTATGCAATGTTGTTTTGGTTCTATTCACTTCATTTAGTGGCAGTTCAAATAAGTTTCTCCAGGCCTTTAGGAGATCATCCTACTTAATGTTTCTTATACAACAATAATATTCCATTCATATGCCATAACTTATTCATCCATTCCCTAACTGATGGGCATTGACTCAATTTCCAGTTTCTTGCTGCCATTAAAAAGGGCTGCTATTTTTTTGCACATGTGGGTCCCCCTCCCTTTTTTAGGATCTCTTTGGGATACAGATGCAGCAGAAACACTGCTGGATCAAAGGGTATGCACAGGTTCATAGTCCTTTGGGCATAGTTCCAAATTTCTGTCAAGAATGGTCGGATCAGTTTACAACTCTACCAACAAAGTATCAGTGTCCTAATTTTCCCACATACCCTTCAACATTTCTCATTATCTCTTCCTGTCATGTTAGCCAATCTGAGATGTATGTAATGGTTCCTCAGAGTTGTCTTAATTTGCATGTCTCTGAATATTAGCATTTCATATCTTCTTAAAGAAGGGTGATATAATGGAGAGAAAATGGATTTACAGGCATAAGATGTAGGCTCAAATCCTAAGTGTTTCAATTATTACATATGAAACTACAGAAAAATCAAATAACCTCTAAGTATTCCAAAGCAAGGGGCTTGGTTTCTAAATTGTAGGTAGGCCAATTATTCTCCATTTCCTTATATGTAAAATGACAGTCAAGACAGACAACTGATCAGGTCTCTTTCAGTTATATCTCTATGGCTTTATGCTATCTTGATATATTTCCTATATATTTTGAAATAGCAATCTGACTAAAATAAACTTTGTTTTCTTTAATGGAAAGCATCAGGTGAATTTTCTAGCATGTGTTTGTATGCATCTAATGAATCCCTTAGTGTGCTATTTTTAAAAGGTTTTTCAGTATGATTGCATTATCCTCCATTTTTTTGTGAGGAATTAGTAGAGGAATAACAGAGCCAATATGAAATCCTCTGCCAGCCAAACCACATTCCAACCTAATTATGTCCACCTGGTACATGGGAATCCTGCACATGTGCTAACAGAGGGAAAATGAATGATTTGTTGTGTCAATTGTAGTCAACAATAATGTGAATTTTGAATGTTGCTGAGTTTTATTAAATACAATGGAAAAAAAGTTTTTCCACTCCATAAAAAGATTAACAATGAAAATAAAATTTTTAATAATATCTATGTATCATCCCACTCCAATAAATCATTTAATTTGAAAACAAAGAGGAGAAAACAGCTAAATTTTTGGGAACAAGAAATTATGAATATTACTGGCCAATCTCCCTTAAGCAGTTTCTATATAATGGGTCTTCCCATTGAAAGACAACAGAAAAAGCTGCTAACAAAAAAAAAATCATCTATTTACCAAGGAGCAGATCAGCATTTTTTTAAATTTATTTTGTTTTGGCTTCCCCTCCACCCCCCCAGCATGAGGGATGTCAACTCAACATCTCACACATTCCATTATTTCACCTGAAAGCTGTTAAATGGCATACAGACACCTGTGTTATCCTGCAGATAAAAGAATCCAAGTAGACTGGCAGGATGTCAAACTGATTGGCAATAGAAAGCCTCATATTTTGGGGGAACCTCCTCCTATAAACATCAATTTAATTTGGAAGGCTTTTCTCTATATCCTCTGTTATCCAGAAAAAATTTCTTACAAACCTCCCCCATATTTTCTATTGATGAACTGAGAGAATGAGAGAATCACTGCTTTTAGGATTAGAAAACTTATAGATTTTAAGTTTTGGATGGACAATTTACTACCACAATAATCTATATAATTACCCTCTTAACTTTCTCATCCGTAAAATAGTTACTTTAATGTATACTAGCCCATACAATTGTTCTAACATTTTATATCCTGAAAATCATTAATCTAAATTCAAGCATAAATATGACTTATTACTATGAGAACTAGCCTTAGAGACAGAAAGTTCTTAAATTTATGTACTGCCTCTGACATATACTATTTTTTGTGATCATGGGGAAATCATTTGACCTTTCAATGTCCTGATTCTACTGCTCACTTCTTTAATAAGCAGCAGATAAGATGTTCATCTGCTTCACTGAAAAGTAATTTCAAATGTTCAGATACTATGGTATACTATACTATAACATAACAGTTTTTAATGATGGTCAAGTTCCATTGCTAAATTGAATTTTAAACTCCCTTCTTACTGTGGCAAACCATAAATTTTAAATATGTATATGTATTTATGTATGTATATGAGTTTAGATAAATATATACATATAAAATTTATATAAAAGTATACATGGATAGATAGATAGATAGATAGATAGATAGATAGATAGATAGATAGATAGATAGAAAGATGTTGATATATTTTTATAATCCCAAACAGTACCCACAGGACAACTTTCCAAAAGATTTGAATAGGTTATGATCTCTACCTTTAGAGTTCTCTGACAGATGAAAGAAAAGTATTGATAGTCTCAAATAAATTTTACAAAATGCAACTTTTTTGAATCTTTTTAATATTCTAATAGGATAGAGATTTGATGGCATGCAGAATTATGTATATGTGACTGTATTCCTATTATTTGTGTGTTCTCAACACAGCATAAGAAATATCAGTAACGTGTTATGGAATAAATGCTTTCTGAATAACTAATTAACTCAGAAGGTAAAGAAGGCATTACATGAACTATGGAGAGAAAAAGAGAATAAAAATGACACTAGAAAAATGCAAGAGAGAAATAGAAGATACATAAGTATTGAAAGTGAAGCCTCACCAAGCACCATGTTCTCCATTAGCAATTTTGTTTGCCATGAAAAGTGAAGAAAAATCCCACTGTGGGGAATTTGTGGGAAAAAAAAATGGACATGAGTTACGTGAAATAGGCATGACTATTTTGCAGTTAGCATCATCTCACTTTCATAGATGAGCTCAAAATTATTTTGAGTATTCTGTACATTTTATTGACAAAATATATTATCAAAATACTGAGTAGAGGCCTAAAGAGGCCAAAAACACCACAACTTAATGTAAAGGATAAAGATCTGAACTTTGTGAGTGTAGTGAGTATATAAATGAACCTGGAGTATAATCCTATAGTAGATATTTATTAGCGATGTGATTTTGGACAAACCATTTGACCAAACTGTGCTTTAGATTCTTTATTGGGAAAAAAAAAATCAATGTTGAACTTGATGGACTCTAAAATTCTTGCAACTACAAATCTCTTAATTTTATTATCTCTCTCCCTGTAATAAATCATATTTTGCATAATCAATGCAAATCTTATGGAAAATCAATCAATAAAACTACACACAAAGAAACATGATCATTGAGGGCTTCAGATCAGATTGCTTGCAGCAGCATTGTGATTTCTCTTTTCCTGAAGTCTATCCTATAGGAAGGCACAAATGTCCAGCAAAATGAAACTGCCTCCAAAATGAAATCATATAATGGTTTACAGTAGGTAGCAACATGTTGACAAATATGAGAAGTGCCACTGAAGATATCTTGAAAAACATATGTGCCTGGAAAAGGGACATTGACTTATTGAATACCACAGACAGTACCAGTGAAGAGTTAGTTTCTTTTAAATATTAAAACACTGAGAAGGATGATTTTAGAGAGGCCTGCAGAGACTTACATGAACTGATGCAAAGTGAAATGAGCAGAACCAGGAGATAAATATACACAGCAACAAGAAGATTATGAGATGATCAATTCTGATTGACGTGGCTTTTTTGCAACAGTGAGATGATTGAGGCAAGTTCCAATGGTTTTGTGATAAAGAGAGTCATCTACACCCAGAGAGAGGAGTATGGATCACTTTTTGTTATTTGCTTGCATTTTATTTTCCTTCTCATTTGATTTCCTTTTTGGATTTGATTTTTCTTGTGCAGCAAGATAATTGTATAAATATGCATGCATACAGTAGATTTAACATATATTGTTACTATGTTTAACATATATTGCAGTACTTGCCATCTAGGGGAGAGGGTGGAGAAGAGGGAGGGGGAATTGAAACACAAGTCTTTGCAAGGGTTAATGTTGAAAAATTATCCAGGCATATGTTCTGAAAATTAAAAAGCTTTAATAACAAAAAAGAAAAAAATAAACTAAAAAAAAGACAGAGAAAAATCTCTGTTTTTCTGAATATCTATTCAGAAATGGAATATTTACAGGAGCACATAGATAAAAATTGTACAAGATTACAAAAATTTGAATAGGTTGTGATCCTCACTATTAGAGGGGCCACAAGGATAATGGCAACAATATAAAAAAATACATAAGAATAAGTATAGCCATTTTCCAGCTTCTAAATAGTAGAATTGTGTGTGAAGAAGTCTTTATTTTTCCAGAAAAAAAATTTTTTTCAAGGCTATTCTTTTTCTCTGGCACTCAAATGTAATTAGCCACTTTAATCCTGACTCACTATTTGTCCTAAGTTAAAAATAATTTATTCCTTCACTATGTAGTCTTAATTCCTACTTTTCTGATTTCTTTTAAAATATCTCTTGCTTTTAAGAAAATCTGTTCTGAGCTAAAAAGTCAGGCACACTGCTTTTTAAACTTTATTTTAAATAAGGATAAAGTATACAATGTATCATTGAAAAGAAAAAGAAAGAAAAGGTTATATAAGGAAAGTTCTAGGAAACAATGCACAAAACATAATACACCAAATACACAACATAATACAATTCACACAATACATAAATAAACATGAAAGTGGCAGAAATTATATGTTCTCACCCATCTAAATTTCTAAATGCATTTAGCATTAAAAGTCATGATTACACTTTCCTGTTTCAGCAATACGTAATAGCATTTATCCCAAGCACCAAGAAGAAATCAAAGGAAACAATAGTGTTCTGCTATAGAATGGGATAAAAAACAAAACAAAAGACCCTGAATACATTTTCCCCAAATCTATAGGGAGCTGTGCTATCATCAAGACAGGTGAGGCATTCAACTAATCATTCAGCAAGGTTTTTATTGAATACCTGTTATTTGTAAGGCACTGGGGGTCCAGGCTAGGGAATAGGAGGGAGGGAGATGAGGTGGAATAAAATGTTATCAAAAATGAAATATTCTTCCCTATTTTATTTTAAACATATATGCAAAAGACTATAGAAAATTAAAGTACATGATGTTCCACATTAGGAGCAGAATTAAGAATTAAAATAAAATACTGGGATTTAGACTTCAACAAGAGATTAGAGTTCATCTAGTTTAACCAATTTCATTTTATTTATTTTAAATATCTTGCACTAATTTCTCTTTTTTATACCACAGTTGTTTCCAGATATTTCAGTTTCAGTCCATCCCCACCTGGATTTCCCTTATAGCAAACAAAAATAGTTAAGCAAATACAATGGGCATAATGAAAACATTTGACACTACCTTTACCATTCTGTCCTAATAGCTCTTACCACCCTAGTGACAGAAGGACTAGGTTTTTCAATGTATTGTTGTCATTGGGGAAGCCCTAGGTTATTGGGAAGCTCATTCAGATATTCCATTACTACTAACTTAGGTGATGCTTAAACTCATCTTGGAGCAAGAATGATTTGAGTCACAGGACAGACAGGATTATAATAGCAAATCTAAGGGGCTTTCTTACATAATAAACAGTTTGATAAAGGACATAGTGACCAGTAGTCAATGTCTATGCTAGAATGAAAGCAGATTATCCTGACTATGTGAAGCATAGTATTTGTACTACTGAGAGATGGATTAAGGATAGATTCAGTTTTTGTTATGGAGCATTTTGAAAATTAGACTAAGGAGCCTGGATTTTACTTTCTAGGAAATGGGGACCCATTGAAGATTGGAAATTATAAATGCATAGCATTAATCTAAGAGGGTTACTGTTGGGCAGCTAGGTGATGCAGTGGTTAGAGCACGAGCTCAGAAGTCAGAAGGACCTGAGTTCAAATCTGGACTCAGACACAACACTTCTTAGCTCTGTGACCTTAGGTAAGTCACTTAACCTTAATTGCCTCAGGGAAAAATGGTTAATGTTTATAGATTTCAGGAAAAGGAAATGAATCTATAGATAAATTTACTAATTAGGATATGCAGTTCTTTAGAAGTAAAGAAGAATTTTATGATATAAAATCCCAAACCATTGGCTCTACTTCTCAACCAATATACACAGCCATAATTGCAGAATCCACTCCTATGGAACATGATCAGGCAGCCAACCAACTACAACTCAAAGGGAAGACAAGCAAGCCTAACTCAAGTAGCCAGATACGCTGAAGAACATACAGGAGGCAGTACAAATAAGGGATCTTAGAAGATCGCCACCATTTTGACCACAATTTCCTTTGGAACTCTGGTAAAGATAGACTAGGACTCTGATTCTAAGACTACTGTGAATAAAAATACTATCAGCCTGATGTCCACAGAAATCATTTTGTGAAGTCTTATAAAGATGCTCTTATACATGTCATAGCTATTGACGAACCAGAGAAGAAATTGCTATCAACAAAGACCTTGGAATAGTAAGTCTTCCAAGATCAGAAACAAATCTGATTGTACCAATAGAATAAAATGAGAAAATAAGCATTACTATCTGTATTGCCACCTTGCCCTAAGGATCATCAGACTATTTCACCAGATTTGCAACTGAAACCTTTCACTGTACTGTCTCTCCCACCATAATGTGAATCCCTTGAGAATGCTAGTCACTTTTTCTATTTGTATCTCCAAATCTTAGCATAGGCATTGCACATTGTGTACTCAATGAATTTTTCTTTCCTAGCCTTCTCTTTTCCTTTTTTCCTTTATTTTCTTCCTTTTCTTCCTCCTTTCTTTGTCAAACAAGATCAAATAAACAAATAAATTCATATACCCTAGATTAAGGAATACTTTAGATAAAGTTCTTTAAGAAAAAGAAAAAGTTGAACAAACAAAATTAAGAATTATATTTAAAAGAGTATAAAGTCAGGCAATTTTTTCTCTCAAAGCAACATAATATATCAGAGAGAGATAATTAGTCTTGTCATTTTTTTTTCCTGACACATTTGGGGTTAAGTGACTTTCTCAGGGTCACTCAGCTAAAAAGTCAAATCTAAAGCCAGATTTGAACTTAGGTTCTCCTGACTTCAGAGCTGGTGTGCTATCCACTGTGCCATATAGCTGCTCTAAAGCCTTTCCATTTTTAAAATGCTGACTTTCTTGATTGGTATGGGATGCCATCAAGGGAGCAAGATTTGCTGTCACAACTATATATTTCCACAATTGTTTTATAATCTTCAGAACTAAAAAAGCAATAAGACTTCCTAACATCATTCCCATATTCCCATTCAGTTGTCAAAAAATTTTCTGATAACTAATTTTAATTCATGACTCTTAGTCAAGGTCATAGTTGAAACCAGATAAATTCTGATGTGTGGTGTATGAGATACAAACTTTGTTAGGAGCCAAAAACCCTAGACTTTTGGTATTTTTGTTTTGTTTTGTTTTGTTTTTGCATTAGAATTAGATACTGAGTTTCATTGAAAAGCATCATTGAAGATATGTAACCTTCCTTGTCACTATTGGTATTGTTACTGTTTGCATGTGTTAGATGAGAACTTAGAACTGAAGGATGGAAAAATCTTTCTATCACTGGCCAGAACTATGGGTATATGATTATGAGGTTTTTTTTTTTTTCCTGAGGAAAAATAAATTTGAACAGAGGAAATTCTGGGAACTGTTTAAAAACAAAAAGCAAACAAACAAAAAAAAAGTCCTGTTGAAGTCATCCTGAAGGAAGGGGTAACTGGTATACTAGAAAGTCCAGAGGAATACTATTTAGAGGAAAAAAAAAGAATAGGTAGCTCTAGAGAATGACTCCACAATGTCACAGTATTGTGGGTAATTGACACAAGTAAGGCAAAGATTCAGAGGTGTATCAATGGTAACACACCAACAGAAAACCATGAGGATCAGTACCCAGGAGCCTTAGTCTCCTGATGACAAAAAGAAAGAAATTTGTCTGTCCTGCAGAAACTGTGAACATGAAAAATGTCTATAAGGTCCATAAAAAGGAGGAAGCACACTCTCATTTCCATAGCCTATGGCAAAATCTTAATTACTCCACTGTAGTTATAGCTGAGTGATTATTAATCTTCTTAAGGTACAGATCTTTTCATATTATTGCAATGATTTGAAAATTTCAATGACTTCCTATTCTTTTTGATAAAATTCTTATCTTTTGTTCTTTATGTAAAAATACTTTATTTTTGTTTAAAGTATTCTTTTTAAAAACTTCAGAGGCAAATATAAAATCCTCACTTTTAAGACACGATACAAAGGGTAAAAGTATGGTTCATAAAGCCTTCACACTTCTCTTCGGATAGAAATCATTTATCTTTGTATAGCCTGTTCTCATATATTGCATTTCACAGATGTTGTTTTCATACATAAAAAGTCATAGTTTATATCATTTTGTACTTACAAATCCCAACTACAGATATCACACCACAAAAACAATGATACAGTGTGAGATCAACTATGAAATGTTTCTTAAACAAAAATATAGTCTTAAAATTTGTCACAGATCCAATATTTTTGGTGATGCAATGGGGGTTATGTGACTTGCCCAGGGTTATCCAGTCAGGAAGTGTTAAGGGTCTGAGGCCAGATTTGGACTCAGCTCCTCCTGACTCCAGAGCAAGAAGTCTATCCACTATACAAACTAGCTGCCCCCCCCACTTAAAAAAAAAGGTTTTAGGAAACATTGAGGCAGCAAAGAATAACTAAAATTAGTCTTCATTAATTGTTCAAAGTTATTCAATATTCCTTTTTAAATAAAATGACACAAATCATTGATTAAGAATGTCTAGGAGGAAATACTTCAGCAACTCAATAACTAGAATTTTCATTATGGTGCTTCTCAAGAAGTCACAGACAACATATCTTTCACATTGTACTTGTGGTGTACATCAGTTTCTTTAGGGTTATACAAGGCCACACAGCCACATGTGACTAAAAGTTCACTTACTTGGAACATTTGGAAGGCAAGGTCCTTCACTAGTAGAAGTAGTGCTTCAAACGAGATTCTATGTCACTTAGCAGTTCTATCAAACTAGAACTCAGATAGCCTGTTTCAAAGGAAACACACGAAATGTTTCAAACCAATTCTAATTGTTCAGTGAAGAAAGCCATATACACCCAGAGAGAGGGATATGAAATGTGGACCACAACATAACATTCTCATACTCTTGATTAATGTTTGCTTACATTGTGTTTCCTTTATCTGATATGTCTTTCTTGTAGATACGATTTTTCTTGCACAACAATAAGAGTGGAAATGTGTATACATATAGTCGATTTGTCAAGTATTTTAACATAATTAACATATAGTGGATATCCGGCCATCTAGGGGAGGGGTGGGGAGTTGGGGGGAAAAATTTGTAACAGAAAGCTATGTAAGGGTTAATGTTGAAGAATTACCCACACATATGTTTTGCAAATAAAATAAAATTTAAAAAAAGGAAACACACAATCTATGACACTTTAATGAATGTGCCATTGTATTTAAGGAGTTCTAACAGTCATCAATATTTATCATTTCAATGAATCCCACCCACCTTTGCAAAGTAATTACACTATATGGCAAGTATCATTACCATAACAGCCTGAATAAATCAATAACAGTTTAGTAATGATGGGTCTTGTTTCTCGTGTCATAGTCTCTCTCTGTACAGATGACTCTCTCCAACACAAGACCATTGGAACAAGCCTGATTAACCTTGCTGTTGAAAAGAGCCATGTCCATTAGAATTGATTGTCATATAATCTTATTGCTGTATTATTTTCTCTTGATTCTAATCACTTCACTCAGCATTAGTTCATGTAAGCCTATCCATACCTTTCTGAAATCGTCCTGCTGATCGTTTCTTATATAACAATAATATTCCATAACATTCACATACTATAATTTATTCAGCCATTCTCCAACTGATGAGCATCCAATCAATTTGCAATCCCTTGCCACTACAAAAGGGGCTGCTACAAACATTTTTGCACATGTGGATCCTTTTCCCTTTTTTATGATTTTTTTGGGATACAGACCCAATAAGATGTTGATGGATCAAAGGGTATGCGATGTTTGATTGTCCTTTGGCCATATGTATCAGAATGGTTGTATCAGCTCAAATCTCCACCATCAATGTTTTAATGCCACAGTTTTCCCTTCAAAAATTCATCATTACATTTTTTCATTCATCTTAGCCACTCTGAGATGTATGTACTATTTCTTAATTTATATTTCTCTGAACAATAGTGATTTAAAGCATTTCTTCATAATAATAAAAATGGATTTAATTTTTTCATCTTAAAATTGTTAATATATTTGACTATTTATGAATTGGAGAATTACTTGTATTTTTATAAATTAGAGGCAATTCTCTATATATTTCAGAAATGGAGCCTTTATAAGTAAAACAAATTTTCCTGGTTTACTGATTCCCTTCAAATCCTGTTTATTTTTTTTGTACAAAATATTGTTTTTGTTTGTACAAATTTATTTTTATTTAATATAATCAAAACTATCCGTTTT
>JAJPUD010028413.1:0-14710 GCA_023553655.1 Myrmecobius fasciatus
GGGGGGGAAGGAAGATAATAGTCTAAGAAAAGACACAAAGAGATAGGGATGCCTGTTATATGTTGTTGTGCCGCTGTTTTTAATTGTGTCTGACCCTTCTAGATCATTTTGGGAGTTTTCTTGGCAGAAGTACTGAAGTGGTTCATCATTTCCTTTTCCAGCTCATTTTATTGATGAGAATATTGAGGTTAACAAGGTTAAATGACATGCTCAGAGTCACACAACTGGGAAGTATCTGAGGCAAATGTGAACTCAGGAAGATGAGTGTTCCTGACTCCAGCTCTGACATTCTAGCCACTCTCTCCATTCTATCACCTAGCTGTCCCTGGGAGGAACACATCCCACTAAGGGATGAATTTTCTGGAAACAGCAACTCAGGAAACAAAGAAAATTACAAAATCACCTTCAATCTTGTAAGAGTTACTTCCATTTTTGTAGTGATAGTAATGGAATGGCAGAAAAGGCAACAGGGGATACTAAAAAAATCACTTGGTTTTTATAGTTTCATAACCATTCTATGATGCCTATTAATCAATAGTTTAAAGTATTGTTTTCCACTTTCCTAATTAGAGAAAAAAATAGCTACAAATATAAAATTACCAGGGAAAAGGGGTATCAAGGATAACTCCCAAGGCCAAAATGGAAGAGAGTAGCACAAAAGGAACCTAATGAGTCAGGATTGCTTGCAGGACAAGGGGGACAGTATAGCTGCCTCTCAAGCCCAACTGTGACTGCTTGCCACAGGGCTCCTGCAATCTCAAAGAATAACTTCTCCAGTGAAGGGAAGAAATAAAGATACATCAGGGAGCAATAGAAAGTCTTACATGGCATAGTGGGATAACTCCAGGAAAAAAAAAAGCCACAGCCTGCTTATTTTCCTTCCCTTCAATATATTTATCGCTCCATCAACATTGCCTTGGCGATGTCAAGTACAATTCTAGCAGCTGCTCTTGCATAACAACATGCTTCCTTCCTCATTCATCATACCTGGGGGAAAAAGGAAGCTGCAAATGTTTCTTTCTAGATCAGATATGGATCTAGTTTTGGGAAGTTGGGTCACAGAGGAAATACTTCTTGTCATGGCAAGTCCTTTTCATTAGGAGTGTCACTCTGCCAGTGCCCTTACAGATATTTACTATGCACTTACATTTTTTTTACATTTACTCTAGAATTTTTAAGGAAAATTCTGCAATTCAAAATCCTGTTTCATTCAGAATTTGTGATAATTCATTCAATGGAATGTAAACTTTTTGAAGGCAGGTCTTCATGCCTGTCACATAGCAGATATTTTAAAAGTATTTGTTGAACTGAATTAATAGTCAGTCCTCCATTTTCAAGAGGGTAATATTCCTTTTTTTTTTCTTTTTTTGCTGAGGCATTTGGGGTTAAGTGACTTGCCCAGGGTCACACAGATAGGGAATGTTAAGTGTCTGAGATCAAATTTGAACTCAGGTCCTCCTGACTTTAAGGCTGGTGCTCTATCCACTGCGCTACCTAGCTGTCCAAGAGGGTAATATTCTTAAACAAAATAGTATGTAAGTTAAAAACAAAAGAAAACACGAATTTTGATACACCCAGCCTATGGGAAATATGGGGATACTTCCCTCGAACATCCAAAACCTGTAATCTTTTGCTAGAGATTTGTGAAAATACACTTTTCTGCAGACAATTCTTTGTAATAAAACACCAGTTCTTATTACATGCTCTGTTTTTTCTTACCACAGGGACCATGAAATAAGACATAAAAATACAGTCCAAAAAATAAAATTGGTAACATGCAAAACATTTTTCTCACTAGCAATTCTCTAGTCTTTTGTGCTAACATCTCAATGGAAAATACTAAAAAAAGCAACAAAAGAAAAAATACTGATTTCAGACAATATTTACTTTTTATAATACACAAAAGGTACCATTCTACAAATACTGTACAGCAAATCCAATTCTTAAAACTAAAAACTTTAAAAAATGAATCTTATCTTCCACTGTTGTTAGATGGTGATGTGAGGATAATGTTCTGTTAAACTACACTGTTGGAAACCTCTCTATTTTGGTTGTTCTCTGACAATCAAGAGCAAGGTTGCTGGGACTTTAGTTGCTGCTAGTGAAAGACATTGAAATTAGTGAGGTTTAGATATCTCCTCTGACATTCTGTCCTTCACAGCTGATGGATGGCATTAGAGACTATTAAGGACACACCAAGCTTGAAATGATATATCAGGATACCAGCCACTCTACAAATTTGTGCACCCGCCTCTCATTTTTCTTTCCTCTCTTATAAGTATGTGAAGATGAAGTTAGTAGTAAAATCACATGAATGCTTGAAAGTCAGGAAAGTTAAATGTGTGAAGATTGATTGTATTTGGTTACCTTATCTTGAGTTGCCACATGCATTTGAAAGCAATAAAATCACCCCAAATCCCTCCAGAATGAATTCCTGGTTCCTGGAGATCTTTGAATAGAGACAGGATGACCACTTTTGGAGGGTAATGCAGAGAGAATTTCTGTTCAGGCATGAATTGCACGAAAATTCTGGGATCATTTAGGGCAACTATGATATTCTCTAATTTTACTACATATTACCTGATTATTCTCTAATTCAAACATGCCTCCTCGCAAAGTGATTAGGGTTTGCCAAGTTTAGATAATATTTCTCTATCTATTTTTACTTTAGAGAAAGAACCAGAATGCTCCATGCCTAATTCTGACTTCTAGGTCAAGGATGATGATAGTAGAAGAGAAAGATTGTATTCCTTTTCTCAGAACTTTTATAATCAATCAACAAGCAGTTATTAAGTGCCTATTATGCATCAGGCTGTTTACTTAGCACTAGGGATAACAAAGATTAAATGACATAGTGTCTTTACTCAAAGAGTTCACATTATAAAAAATGAGTTTTCACTTATCTGGGAGAAGTGAGTCACTAGCCCCTGATGGATAAGGATTAATTGCCTCTTAGGCTGGAAGAGCCCTATGGGGTTGCCATCATTCAGTTCTAATGGTACAAATCCAAATTCACTCCCCCCTCCACCAAGCATTTAACTCTGACAGCAGAAATTGGTGAATTTAGGAGGAAAGTGACTGTTCAGGTTAGCCTTATTACCTGAGGATATCCTCATGCCCCAAGGTTGTAGAAGATGCCATATGGTACATGGAACACTGAACCAGGGTGTTCCTGCCCATGTCAGCCATGAGTGAAAGACTCAGCTAGAATCTTCAAGGCTAGCTTTTTTTGGTTTTGTTTGGTTTTGGCAGCTGGCAGTGGGAGTAAGAAGGAAACTATTGAATAATAAGTGCTACAATTTATATACAGTTATCCCTTCTATATAACAACTTTCCCCATCCTGATGTTGATATATTGTGGCTCAGCATAATAAATCAAATAGGATTTTTGGGGAGTTTTGTGGGAGCTTCAGATGACATTTGAAGGCCTGCAGATGACAGAACCTATGAACAAATATTTAACCCAAATTTCACAATAAGGTACTCTAAACACCCCATAAAAGGAATAGAAATAATTCAAACTTTTTTTCTGGTATGAAGGGAGGGGCCAAAATTTTGCCTGTATTTTCCAGATTGTTGGGTGTTATGCCCCTGCCCTTCATGATATAGAAGGAATAACTGTAGTGATTTAATGTTTGTAAAATACTTTATTTTGTATTATCCTGTTTGATACTCACAACAATGTGGGAGGCAGATGCCATTATTATCATCACTTTTAGCAGATTTGGAAACTGAGGCAAGCTACAAGTGGCTTGTCCACAGTCACATAGCTAGGTAATGTCTGAGGCAGATTTGAACTTAGTTCTTCTTGATTTAACGTCTATATCTACTGACATTTAAGTACCCCTTGGAAAGTACTTTAACACACTATATGTTCTTTGACATAGATTCATATTTTTGAAGAATACCATAAAACATAAGAATTTTGAGCAAAGAAGAGATCTTATAGATCATTCAGAAATGTAGTATATTTCTCTGCAAAGACTTTGATGGAAAACACTGCTCTCATTATTATTAATTGTAAGACAGTAGGCAAATCCCTGAGTCTCAGTTTTCTCACTTGTAAAAATGGAAATAAATAAACTAATATAGCAGATAGAATGCTTGACTCTACATGTCATAAACCACTGAGCCTCAGCTTCTTTACTTGAAAAATAAGGATAACATTATTTGCATCATATAGTTGTTGTGAGGCTCAGATTAGAAAGTGTATATAAAGGGCTGTGGGAATGGTAGTTATTGCTTTTACTGCTATATCTCTGAGCTGTTGTAGGGAAAGCACTTTGAAAATGGCTAATTGTAAAGTGCATTGAAATGTGTAATTATCCAACTTCTTATTCCACAGGTGAAAAAACTCACTCTCTAGAGAAGGGATTTGACTTTGAGGTTTAGGGTGTAGTCTTAATAACTTTCATACTCACCCTCCCCCATATTTGTATCTTTATCTGGTCCTATAATTTCACTGGTATAGCAGACTTTTATTAGGCAATTCCTTTTTCTGAAGTGGATTAGCAACTGGTCTTGTAGTTTTTGAGACTTGCCTGGAGGCATTGAGCAGTTTAAGTGGATTGCTCACAGAGATAGTCTTCATTTTCAGAGGTATCCTTAGGGTTTCTGGGTTATCTCTGTGTGTGTGTGTGTGTGTGTGTGTGTGTGTGTGTGTGTGTACAAACACACACTTCTATATCTAGATGTCTATATATACATCTGTATAGATATGCATACATATGTGTATGTGTGTATGCAGATTTATATTTATATATATATCCCATAAGAAAGAGACAGATTGAGGTCCAGTGAATATCTTATCTGGTGACTAAAAAATAAAAGATAGGAACTATTTCTGAGATTCTTTCTTTTAGAAAGTTCTTCAATGACAACTAGAAAATAAATGTTCAAAATTACAGAAATCAGTTAATAAGGAAATTAATATGCATTTATTAAGCACTTGATCTGTACCAGGTATTTTGCAAATTGATGAGAATACCAAGAAAAGCAAAAAACAGTCCTTGTCCTCAAGAAGCATACTTTCTAATGAGGGAGGCAAACAAGTGAATGAATAACATTCTTATTCTGTCTGTATGCTGATGATCTCATTTTATGCCTGAATAAAATACACTCATAAAGTTTGTTAGATTGTTTCTTTCAAGTTCTATAAGATTGGGCTCTCTCTTTCCCTTCCTTGCTTTCTCCCTTCCTCTGTCTCTCCTTCCCTACTTCCCTCTTTCTTTTTTTTTTCTATACCTCCCTCTGTCTGTATCCCTTCCTTTTTCCCTCTCTCCTTCCTTCTTCCCACTTTCTTCCTTCCTCCCTGTTTCTCTGTCTCTGTATCTCTTCTTTCTTCCCATCCTCCCTCCTTGTCTCTGTCTCTCTTCTTCTCTCCCTCTCTCCTGTCCCTCCCCTCTCTCTTCCCTCCCTCTTTCTTTCCCTGTCCCTTTTTTTCTTTGTCTCTTCCACCTGTTCCTGTCCCTTCTTCCTTCCCTCTCCCTCTCTTTCTTTCTTCCCTCCCTCTCTCTCTCTCCCTCTCTGTCCTCTCCCTCTTCCTCTCTCCCCCTTTTCCCTCTCCCTCTTTCTTCTCCCTCCCCCTTCTCTGTTTCTCTCTCCCTCTCTCTCATGCTGTAGTCCAGCATCACAGATTGCCTATTACACGTTCCAGATGGATGTCCTGCAGGCATCTCGAACTCAACATGTCAAAAACAAAACTCATTATCTTTTCCTCAAAATCTCCCATCCACCCTTCCGTCCTTCCTTCTTCTTTCTAGGGCACCTTCATCTTTTCAGTCCCTCAAGTTCACAACTTGGACTCATCCTTGCCTCTCTACTTTCCCTCCCCATATACATTCCATTGAAGAAGGAAATGACAAACTACTCCAATATCTTTGCCAGGAAAATCCCAAATGGGGTCATGAAGAGTTGGACACAAGGAAAAAAAATGACTGAGCCACATTAACAACATATATCCAATAAGTTATGAAAATCTTAACTATTCCATTTCCACGATCTCATTCTCCTTACTTCCATAATTTAGTTCAAGATCTCATCACTTTTCACCTTAATATTGCAATAACCTCTTATTTTACTTCTCTGTCTTTAGTCTCTTTCTCTTCTAACATCCTCTAAAAACTTGCCAAAGGGATAGTCTTAAGGCATTTCACTGATGATGTAATTCCCCTGATCAGAAACCCCTGGTACTTCCTAATTGCCTCTGTGTTTAAGAATTCATATTCTTCTGTTTGATATTTTATGCTCTTCAGAGTCTGGTTCCAGACTACTTTTTGAGGTTTGTTTCGAATGACTGCCCCTCACATTGTAGCTACACTGGCTTATTTGCTATTTCTTACACATAACATTCCATCTCCTGAGTCTTTGTGACTTTACACAGGTGGTTTACTTTTACCTGGAATGTCCTCACTTGTGCTTCATAGAACTCCTAACTTTCTTCAAAGTTCAACTGACCTGCCACCTTTTATACAAGGCAATTTTTAATCCACTGAGATCTAGCACCCATGAAGTCTCTTTGTATGTGGTTTGTATTTAATTATAAGTGAAAGAGTTGTTTCCTCCAATGGAATTAAATTTCTTTGGGAACAAGGGATTTTTAATTTTTGTATTTTCAGCTAGTGACTAGCATGGTGTCATAGGCTTAGTTGGCACTTAAAAAATACTTATTGATTGATCATTGCCTACTAGTCAACAGTCAATATTAGAAAATATCTTTTATTTTATATATTGACTATCTTACTAGCACTCAAAACAGTTTGCTGTACCTAATAGTGCTTAATAAATACCTGTCAAAAGCCAACTAGAGCGCACCATTATTAAATGGCTTGTTCAGAATCACACTTCTAGAGGGGATGTTAGGGATAGAATCGAAGAATCTTGATTCTTATTTAAGCTTTCTTTCCAAAGATAGGTTCTAGGTTTTGGTCTTAATTCTTGCACTTTTAATTCAATTCAGTTGCACAACTTTTATTAAAAGTTTCCCATATATGAGATATTTTACTAACCGTGTGAATCACAATCTTTATATATATATATATATATGTATATGCATATACATATATATATATATAAATGATATAGGAATATGAATACCCTGGTCTATATTTCCTTTATTGATAGGTGTCTGTATAAAAATACCAAATGAGGTACTAAACAGTGATTTGTACTTGCTGATAAGTTTGCCACCATTATAGAAGAGGTGCAGTGCAGATTCTAAGTAGAAGATAGATTTTCCACAGATGATAAGGTCCTCCAGATGCTCTTGTTTGCCAAGGACATTATGCTGATTTTATCAAACTCTGGAATATTACAGTGCTTTCCAGTTGAAATCCATAATCATTGGAAAGAGTTAGGCGTAGTCATCCAAACAAGACAATTTAATACTCAAATCATAATATACAGTTGCATATTATGCTAGATTATTTTGGGGTAATTTTATGCAGTTTTGAAAAATGTTCTTAATCCCTTTTCTTAAACAAAAGTCTATTTTTAAATGTCCATGTTCTCCCAATGATATTATATAACTATGAAGCATAGAAAACTACATATTCTGAAGAATTTGAGGTGCAGATTATACAACAGGGAATAAAGACACATGGTGAATTTACACAAATAAGCAATAGCTTATTATTTTAAAAATGTTTTATTAATTCTTTTTTCCTTAAGTCACTTCTCAGTGACAATTCAGCACTAATATAATCCTCTCTTGCAAGAAATAACATCTGAGTAAAGCAAATCAAAACAATGGCTATGTTTGACAAAACATATCTTACTTGAAATCTATGGTCAACCACCTCTCCACTGAAAGGTGGGAAACATGCTTTATTCTTAGTTCTCTGGAGAACTGGTCAAGCATTTTATATATTACCAAGGAAGAATTTTTGCAAAAGTGGCATAGAACACATTATCAAAGAAATGTTTGGCCAGAAAAGAAGTATTAGACATGTAGCAACTCTAGTTTGTATACTCCATTTTGTATACAGTATAGAACAGAAAGATAATGGACTGTACAAAGTGCTGAGCCTGCAGTCAAAGAAAACTCATCTTCTTAAATTCAAATCTGTCCTCAGACACTTACTAGCTGTGTGACTGTGGGCAAGTCACTTAACCCTGTTTACTTAAGTTTCCTCATCTGTCAATTGAGCTGAAGAAGGAAGTGGCAAACTACTTTGCTAAAAAAAAAAAAAAAAAAAAAAAAAAAAAGCTCCAGATGGGGTCATGAAGAGTCCTGACTGAAAAACAGCAATAACAAATAATCCTTTGGTATCATTGCCATGCCAAGAAATCTAAAGCAGGGACAAAAACAAAGAAAACAAAAAAACCCCCAAAAACTATTTTCGAATGGACCATGAGCTAGGAATGTTTATTACATTTTTTTGTGAGGCAATTGGAGTTAAATGATTTGCCCAGGGTCATACAGCTAGCAAGTGTTGTCTGAGATCAGTTTTGAATTCAGGTCCTCCTGACTCCAGGGCCAGTGCTCTATCCACTGTGTCATATAGCTGACCCATGTAATTATGGTTTAAAATAAAGTTTTTATTGTATTTAAAAGTGTAAAAACAATCCTTAGCTCAGGCAAGTAGTAGGAAAGATTTTCCCTCCTGCCATAATCTGTCAACCCCTATTTTAGAGAAAGGATCTCCAAATGGTGGTTGGATACTTTTTGAAGCATTTATAGGAGGATCCAGACAAATGTCATACAGAATAAGAAAGCCTGGATGGATCCTTACCTGGATCCTTGGAGAACGCATTCTCATTGAGAAATCATGGAACTATTTGAAGCATTAGAGTGAAAACATGCCCACCGTTTTTAAGAGAACCATTGTATCATCTAATCACTTTGTATACTTCAAAGCCTTTATAGACATAAGACCCGATTACTGCCATACAGGTAATATACATTTTCCCCCATTAGAAATAAAAGGACTAGGAACAACTTTGGAAATGTGAAAGGAAGCTCCATTTCAATGTTTGCTGCTAGAGTCACATTGCTTTTATTTATAGAAAGTCATTAACACATTTTTAGCTATGTGTAAAAGCACATACAGAGTCTGCAGAGAAGCACACAGTTTGATGTTTACCAGCTGCTACTCCTCTGCCCCTAGGTTTGGCAATTATCACCATTCTGCCTTGGTGCTGATGAACTCCTAAATTTCAAAACATTGAAATGCCAATTATTGCTACAAATCAAAGTTATCTGCCAGTGATTGTTTTGACCTGATTTGCTAAATAAAATCTATCTCTCTTAACCTACAACAGGATATGCTTTTCTTCCTAAAAAGGCAAAATTTTTTAAAAGTATAATAGCATCTAGATTTTGGAATTAAGTGGCCAAACTTTCTTTTGTTTTGTTTTTGGTTTTGGTTTGTTCTGTTGTTTCAGGCATATCCTGCTCTTCATGACCTCATTTGACAGATGAGGAAACTGAGGCAAACAGAGTTAAATGCCTTGTTCAGGGTCACACAGCTAGGAAATGTCTGATACCAAACATATAATGACAAAAAATTGCTGTTTCATGGAATACACTTAGCTTTTTAATTTCTGAACTTGGAATTTGTGAGCTCAAACCAAATTATGCATGTGGAATTACCCCAAAGTGCTTATTACTTTCCATCATTGTATATGTTTTTACTCTGAGACTTCAAATTCTCCCTCAGATAATTCCAAAAGCAAATGGATTCTATAATTAGTGCCAGTTAATGAAGGCCTCTTTCAACAAAGTCTTTCTCCACTACCTCATTCTGTCATGGAAGTGGTCTTAGGTTCTGAAAAGTTATGCCAATAGAAGACAAACTCTTATCATCCTACTAATGAATAAATAAATGAAAAAAATTTATTAATTGCTTTTATTATGATTTTTGTTGCTATTTTTATTTATTTTTTTCAGATTCTTTGTGATGCTATTTTTGAGGTCTTCTTGGCCAAGGTACTGAAATGATTTGCCATTTCCTTATCCAGCTAATTTTACAGATGAGAAAACTGAAGCAAGTGGTTAAGTGGTTTGCCTGGGGGGTAGTAAACATCTGAGGTTGGATTTGAACTCATGAAGATGATTCCAAGCCCATGGTTCTATCTGCTGTATTACCCAACTGCCCTTTTATTATGTGTAGTCAAGTAAAACAAATTCCCACATTGCCCATGTCCAAAAAAGATCTCATTTTGCATCTTGAATCCCTGACTTTTTTGTCAGGAGGTAGGTAACATAATTTCTTTGCTGGTCCTCTAAAATCATGGTTGGTCATTGCTTCCATAACTGTCCTTCAGTCTTTCAGAATTAATTATTTTTGCTATGTTGCTGTTATGGTTTATTTTGTCTTTAATTTTCTTCACTTTGCATTAGCAAAATCTCCCCAGATTTCTCTGTAACCATTCTTTTTATACTTTCTTATGGCATTATATTATCCCATTACATTAAATACCATTGAATGTTATTCCATAAACTTGAAGAAAGAGGGATAATGGTTGTGCTTGGGCAATGGAGCTTGGTTCTATCTTTGAGGGAGGGAAGAGAGTAGAAGGGTCTTGGGCCCTGGATATTCTGGTCAGTAGCCTAACTTCGGGCAGGGTAGTAACTAGTTTGTTCTTAGACAGCCACTCTTTTCATTTCTGCATATTCTCAGAAGAAATATACAATCAATACTATACCATGGAGATAATAGAAGACAACTTGTCCAGATGACTTACTTTCTGACCAAGAAATATGAGGCTAAGGACACCTAGGTGTAAGTCATCTCCTTGCTGGCCACATATACATGTAAAATACTGAAAACAAAACAAAACAAAAAACCTGTTTAGGCTGAGACCAATGTCTTAATATAGAAAGACCAAGGTCACCCACTGCATCCAGGGCCATTGCCAGTCATCTTGACCTTTGACTTCTATGACTTTGGAGGAGAGAATCAGACTGTCTGCACAGCTCTGCCTTACTTATATTTAATTCATGTCTAAGTCAATACATTACCCTCATGATGCCCTTGGTCCTTTCTGAGAACAAAGGACGAACAAGAATAATTCTACAAAGAAAACCATCTCCTTGTCCAGCATTAAACTGGTGAAAGTGCCAAGGACTTTTATGGTGAGAATTTTCTTTTTTGGGACTTCAATAACCTGTGGCTTCTGAGAAAAGGGGATATTATAACACCCGAAGAAACAGTGAACAAGTCATGTCTCCTAAAGGCTAATCCCAAAACCATGATTTTAAGAAGCAGGTTGGTTATGAGTAATCACAGTCAAATCATTTTTCAGTTTCATGACCTCATTTGAGGTTTTCTTGATAAAGATACAGGACTGGTTTGCTATTTGCCAGATCATTTTACAAATAAGGAAACTGAGGCAAACAAGATTAAGTGACTTATTCAGGGTCACTCAACTAGTAAGAGTTTGGGATTAGATTTGAACTCACAAAGATGAGTCTTCCCGACTCCAAGCCTGGGACTTTGAATTCTATTCTCAGCAGTGGCATGTGGGTCTTATACAAGGATCAGCCCAGCTAAGTATAGAAGACATTATTATCAGAACCTTGACCATCAAATAATGAATATTCTTGCTTATAGTACCTAATAAAGATCATCTGTGGGGAAAAAAAAAAACACTGATCTACAAGCAGCTACCTTCACATACATATACATGTGTACTTATAAATTATGCACATGGATCTGACTCTAAATTGTTTATTTTGATATATGGCATTTTTGTGGCTGTTGTAGCTGAAAAAGATACCTTGCAAAGATATTCAAATCAAATGGAAGAAATGCATCATTAGCTGTGCTTCCTGAATGTTGGGACTTATTTCTTAATCCCATGTATCTGTTATTGAAATTCAGCAGGTAAATTTCCATCTTCCCTCATATCAATCAATTATTCTTACAAACTAAACTGAAGGTGTGGCATTTCTATATTTTTGACAAACAGCTTCAAAATCCACTGAAACTCCTCATTTGAAAGATTTTTCAGCAGGTTAGAAAATTCTCTTTCCAGGTTTTAAAGAATGAAGATCAGAGAGTTTTCTTAAGTGGCTTATATCATTTCCAATAACAAAAAATCACATGCTGATGGGAACATTTTCAGATATCTGATTTCAAAATGCTTTCTCTGCATTATGGGTTCCATCTGCTTCCTAAAGCAGTTACTTTCTCATTCATTGCTAAAATGTCATTTTTGTCTAAGATCTAAGATGAATAGGGAACAAATTCAAATGTATAGTATCAAAACCTATTACTCAGTGAATAACTACTGAAAAGATATGAGCAAATAGTTCTCAAAAGAATTGCAAAGTATTAACAATCACATGAAAAAACATCTTCCAAATCATTTATTACAAGAAACACATAAACCAAAATAGCTCTGAGGTTTTTATCTTATCAAATTGATAAAAGTGATAAGATACAAGAATAATCAAAGTTGAAAGAGATATGGGAAAATAGGCACTCCAATAAATACACTGTTGTTGGAGTTATGACCTGGTCAAATTCTGGAACCAAATTAGAATTATGTTGGGAGACTTATTTAAAAACAAGCCTTTGATCCAGAGGTCTCAATGTCAGGCATAGATCCCAATGAGATCAAAGAGCAAAAGAAAGGCCCTGCATGTATCAAAACATAGAGGATGTTTCCAAAATCTTTGTGGAGTTGTAAGCTTTAATAGCTTTTAAGTGCAATAGCTTTACAAGATAGCATTAAGACTTTTGGGACACCTTGCATATAGCAGTACTTTTTGTAGTAGCAAGGAACTTGAAACAAAGTAGATGTCCATTGATCAGAAGAATGGTCAAACAAATTGTATGTGAATAAAACAGATTTTTACCATGCTACAAGATATGAATATGATGATTACAATAACAAAAGATGGAAAGACCTTTATTCTTTGTTATGAGGGGAAGATGTTGAGAACAATAATCTATTAGAGAATAAAGATGACAAAAGCAAAAAAGTCAACAAAATTTAAAAAATGCAATCTTTAATTTTTTACTATAAAGAAAAAGACATAGTCACATTTTGTATATTTCTGTTAGAAAGCATACTATGGAAAAGAAGGAAACAATTTATCAAGCATTCTATGCCAGGTACTATACTAAATACTTTTTGACTGTTCTCTTATTGGAGACTTACATCAACTCTGGAAGGTAGGTGGTATTATTTTCTTTTTTCTTTTTTTACTGAGGCAATTGGGGTTTAGTGACTTGCCCAGGGTCACCCACTTTTAAAAATTTATTTTTCTTTGTGTGTGTGTATGTATGTCTACATGTTTTCTTTTTCATCATGACTAATATCAAAATATATTTTTTATGACTTCATACATATAAATGATATCATATAGCTTGGGATATGAGGTGAGGGAGGAGATGTGGAGAGGGAGAAAATTTGGAACTCAAAATTAAAAAAAATGAATGTCAAAAATTTTAACATTTAATTGGGAAATATTTAACAAAATAAATTTTTAAAATTAAAAATAAAACAAAAAAGGTTGGTAAATTTAGGATACTCCTATTTTTAAAAAGAAAAATATGTAATATGTAATATCTCTGATTTAAATTAAGCTAATTCTTCTAAGCACTTTCCAAGAAGATATGCAATCTTATTTCTAGTACTTATCAAATAAATATTTCCTGCTAAGAAATATTTTTTCTGGTATGTAAATCTAGGTCTCTATAAATGTTTTTGTAGTATATTATGCATATCTTCTCTTTCTATCTCTTCATCTCCTTCTTCCAGATACATATCTTATTCTTTTTATGGCTTTTTTCATGAATTCAAGGTTCATTTAAATGTGTAAATGTTGAAACCAAGTAGGTTAATCAATCAAAAAAAAACCCATAACCCCTCATTTTGGAACTTCCCTCTATTACTCAGTCAACATTTTTATTAAAAATCTACTATGTGCCAAATACTGTAGTAGGCAAAGGAAACAAAGAAGAAAATTAGTATACCTATTCTCAAAGAGCTTATATTTTATTGGAGGAGGCATGTACACCAATCAGGATATATAGAATATATACAAAATAAAATATATTTGAAGTTATAGAAGGAAGGCAACTAGTAGTTGAGGGAAGCAGGAAAGGCTATATGTAGAGAAGGTACTGCATGAGCTGAATCTGACAAGAAACAAGGCATCCTGAGAACCTCAGGTGAAGAGGGAGGGCATTCTGGGCATAAAAGATAGGGAGTTGCAAGGTGTGGAGACAAGAGACTGAAGTGTTTATGTAAAAAAAAAACAGTAAGAAATTCAGTTTTGATTGACAGTAGAATTGAAGTAGGGAAATAATATATAACAGCTCTGGAAAAAAAAATTGGCTCTGGAGCCAGGTTTTGAAGAGGTTTAAAAGCCAAACAAACTTATATTAGATCTTGAAGTTAAGAGAACCCAAAGGAATGTATTCAATAGGGGAGTGACATAGTCATATAGATGCTTTAGGAAAATTACATTGGCAGCTCTATGGAAGATGGATTAGAGAGGTGAGGAACTTGAGGCAGGGATACCAGTTACAAGGCTATTACAAAAATTCAGGCATAGTAGTGATGAGGGACTAAATTAGGGTAGTATTTGTATAGTGCACAGTAGTAGTTGGTGGTAGTAATAATAGTAGAAAGAAGGCTTGAGGGATGTTAAAAGAGATAAAAATAAGATTTGACAACTTTGGATTTAGAGGCTAAGCAAGAATAAGAGTTTGAGCTGACAGTTGGGTTCTGAACTTGGGTACCTAGAAGAATC
>JAJPUD010028414.1:0-14710 GCA_023553655.1 Myrmecobius fasciatus
TGTATTGATGTTTGCTGCATTTTGTTTTACTTTTCAGGTTTTTTTTTTCTTTTAGATCCGATTTTTCTTGTACAGCAAGATACTTGTATAAATATGTATACACATATTCGATTTGTCATATATTTTAACATAATTAACATGTATTAGACTTCCTGCCATCTAGGGGAGGTGGAGGAGATGGGGGAAAGAGAGAAAAAATTAGAACAGAAAGCTTTTCAAGAGTCAATATTGAAAAATTACCCATGCATATGTTTTGCAAATAAAAAGCTTAAATAAAAAAAAGTGATGCAATTCCCTTATGTTAGTACTGGTCATCTCCCATTTCCTCATGCAAATGATCACCATCTTAGTGGTGGCTTTGGATATTAAAGTTTATTCATGTATAAATTCATATTTCTTACAAAGATCAATCTTACAAAGATCAAAGGACTGAAATATATAATGGATTTTAGAGATCAATTAGTCTTGTTCCCTAACTTTTAGTTGAGGAAATCAAAATATAGAAAAGGTAAATGTTTTATTCAAGATCACATATATACCATGGAACTGACCTGAAACCTGAAATTTGAAATGACATATTTTTGACTTGAAATACAATATTTTTTTTGACATGTCATACTGGCTTTTGTATGCAAATATAGCAAAGGAAGTAAGTTAGAACAATAGAACACATAAAATCTCCCAGATCATAGATCTATAGGGTAATACATATTTTCATATCTATTTCAGTTCACTGAATTCTGATTATGGCACTCACAGCAAATGAGCTATGCAACATCAATTCAATCAAATACCTAAATGTTTATTGTGAGAGCTGTGCTAAGCATTGGGAAAGATATAAAACTAAATTAAATATAGTTCCTTTTCATCTAATAATTACATATGAAATAAACAAAAATAAAGAAGTAAAAAATATTTATAGTGTCTGAGCCAAGATTGTGAGGTGTTAGAAACAAGTACATCAAGCTCATCTCCATAAAACAAACAAAAAAAAAATAGAACTTGGAAATGCATTAGATTGAATCTAATTGGGAAATCTAGGGGAAAAAAATCACGGTGAATCATTCATCTAGTCTATATCAGCACAGGAAGATAGAGAAGGAGGAATAAGAACAGAAGTAGAGCCAAAAACATATACAATCAGAGCACTCCAGTGCAATGTTGTGCAACATGGCAAAAAAATATCCCAAACCTGTACTGTGTTCCACCACATCCATACAAAGGTACTGCAATGGGTATTGTAGCTTTATCTCCCACAATTCCCTTTCAAAGTATTGACTGAAGGTGAGCTTTATACCTGTTCAAAGGTAGAGAAGGCCTGAGTGGTGGAGGAGGAAGTTCAAAAACTAGCAGCAACAACCCAGCAGCATTGTGGCTCAGATCCCAAGAGCAGAGCAGGGTTTTATGTTGAGCATCTACCTCAGCCTCTAATTCTACTACTTTATACTAACAGTTTTTCATCTGGCTAATAATAGCCGAATTCAGTAACAGTCTATTCTTTCTTAAACCCAAACCCAGGTGAGGAACTTGCAGAGCTAATATTAGAGGAGTAGCAGTTAGATTTTGCCCTGTATTAGACCACTCTTGAAGCATCAAAAACTGACATTTCTCCCATCTGTGTCTGACATTATAGAAAAATTCAATGTACAATATTCAATAATGGAACATTAATAGCCCACATCTTCCTTCTGGAAGTGCTGTAATTCCTCCCATGAAATCCAAAGTCAAGAAGTAGTCTGTAAGAGTGAGCAAACAAAAAAGGAAGCCCAACTTAAATAAAATAGTCCATAAGAAAAAAAAACCTAGTCTGGAAAATAAATTGATGAGATTAAAAAATAGCAATCATTGGACTGGCTGAATGGCAAGATGAAAACAAAAAACTGCTCAAAAGAATTCAAATACTGAGTAGCCACAGTAAGAATCATACATGACTTAGTAGCCACCATTATGAAGTCATGGAGAATTGAGAATATATTCAGTTATTATTTTATGTAAATTCACATTACACAAATTTAACTTTATGTTGAGTTCAGAAAGAAATTCTCATTTCCCCTTCAAAAAAAACTCCTCTAAAATAACTATTTTAGCTTTACAATACTGTGCTCTTTCTCTCTCCCCACTCCTACCCTTACATGGCCTCTCTTTTCCTCCAAAAAAGAAAAGTCTAAATTCAAGGAGAACTGATATGTGGAGAGATTGCTGTCTGTATGTCTAGATCCTGCAAGTCTGTGTTCCATTTGTTTGTGTTCAAGTACTGTGCATCTTTCCCTGGATCCACCTACCCTTTCCTGTTATGTCAATGTCTGGCTCTCAGGTGTTTTCCTCTGAATGTTTTTTTTTTTTTTTGGCTATGGCCAGGTCCCCAACTGTCTAATTCCAACCCTCTGCATGTTTCTCCTTCTGCCCTCACTTCTCCATTCTTGTCACCCATCTCTCTTGAACTGTGTGCCATCCTCTTCCCTCCATTGACACATTCTGCATCCTTCCCTCTGTTCTCCATGTCTGCTGGGCAGATTTATGTAACATAGATGTTTGCAGAACAGTCCACTTAAGTAAAGCAAGAACTGTTTGTATAATGCCCCAAAAGACAATCCGTGTAAATTCAAGAATAACATCTTTAAAAAAATGAGAATAATGTTTCTTGGGGAAAAACAGGTCTTCAATGAATTAGGAGAATTCCACACATTCCTGATTAAAAAGATCATAGCTGCAGAGAAACTTTGAAGTTCAAACATAGAAGTGAAGAACAACACAAAATGGTGAACGTGGATGAATAATGACAAAGGGCCAACAAGGGTAAACTGCTTACATATAAATATAGGCAGATGACAAATATTTCCCTTCAAAACCCTATCATCATTAGGATGGCCTTATTATCTATGATTCTTGATGATGATAGGGAGAGCAAGAATTTGAAGAATGGATTTGTCCTAAGAAAAACAAATTTTAGAATACGCAAACATATATTTCATTGAGGTGGCAAAAATGGAACTATGAGAAGGTACATATACATTGGGGAACTGATGAATATGGTATATGAACGGGATTAAGTTATATTATGCTGAACTTCTATCAGAAAACTGACCAGCCATGATTCTAAAGACCTGTAGATGAAAACTGATATCCATATCCTGATAGAGTTGAAGGACTCAGAATGTAGAGTGTGACAGAAGCATTTCTGAATATGTCAATGTAGAAATTTGTTTCAATTGACTATGCATATTTTAATAGGATTTTGTGTGTGTCTGTGTTTTCAATTGGGAGTAGGAGGGTAAGAAGGCTTTTTCTTATTAAAATGAAGAAAAAAACTAATTAAAATAACATGCAAATGTGAGAAAAAAAGAGCACATATAGTGAGTAGTATTGAGCTCTGAAGAGGGAAAATCCTTACTAACTAGAATCCCAGAAATATATGATTCATATACTAAATGTATTTACCATATGTATATTTGTTAGGGTTTACTGGCACATTAATAAGAATTTCAGTCATTAATACATATAGTCAAACTTTATTGACTATTGAGTAATACAAATACCAGTTCTTCCAGGAATGATTAACAATTCCTAAAGGTCAGGGTAAATATGCTTTGAACATGACAAGATTCTCTCTCTGCCTATTTGGCATTTATAGATCTTTCTCCAAGTTGGCATGTTGGTAAGTATCCATCAATCTCTGCTGTTCTTCAGGGTACATAAGATGCTCATATTTCTAGGTACAAAAAATATAAAAAACACAAAAGTCTCTTAGTCTTAGCCCAGGAACAGGGTGATAACGGGTGTAGAGGTGGTTTTAATAATTTTGGCTAAGGGATTTTACAAATTATATCTAAGTTCTGATTGGTGATTGATTACTTAAGCTGATTATGAAACTGCTAATCAGAATTAATGTCATTAAGCAAGTATTTATCCAGTGTTTACTTGATTTTGAGGGACATATCATTAGTTCTTTGCCAGATTTGGGGAAAATCAACATTACTGCAAACCTACACTGTTCAAGTTTGGGTTTGTAATTCTTGTAAGATTTTCTACTTTTTGGTGAAGATGAATCTATGCCCTAAGGGAGAATCAGGGCAGAATTGGTGAGAGGTGAGAGAGCTCCAGCCTTCACGAGTTCACTCAGGGACTCTTCAGAGCCAGTGCCCTTTGACACTCATTAGAGTTCTGCTTTGGGGATTTGCTGAGTTTTGATCACTTTGGTTACTTAGTAGGATGATGGGAGAAGTCAACCCCATGTCAGGTTGTTAAAAGAAAAGACTCAGAAGTGGAATGAAGATGACAGGAACTCATCCAACTTCTCCCCCAAGCCATTCAGAACATCTTTAAATAATGACCCCAAACAAATTTTAGAACATCAGAACACCACTAAAGAAGGAGTAAAACATTTTACAACTGAAGGAATCTTAGAAACTCAGAAGAAAAAAAAATCTGCAACACCAGGAGGTGAATCCAGAGTGCAAACCTGGTCCAGCACACCTTACATGTATACTTCTAGTCCTGGTCCGGCCCCAGCCCTGGCCCCAGCCCCAGCCTCTGAATCAGCAGCAGTACAGGTGGCTTTTAGACTTTTCAGCCCAGAGGCACCAAAGAGGGCTTGGTAGGTCAGCAGAAAAGGGTGGGAACCCAGTGACAATCCCAGCCCAGGAGGTACTAGCCCAGTCCCAATCCAATCCCCAGCCCAGTCCCAGCCCCAACTCCTGCCCAAGCATGAAAGGCAAGACCTCTGAATCAGAGGCAGTACTGGTGGCTTCTGAATCTCTCAGCCTGTGGACACCGGAGAGGACTTGGAAGGTCAGTTGGGAGGGTCTATGGCATTGGAGTCTGGCATAAGCTGGCACCAGTGCAGCCCCAGCAAAGAAGGACTTTTGTTCCTTTAGCAGATTTGATCTTACAACTTCAGTGGGGCAGGGATACTCCTAATAGTTCCAGGGCAGAAAAAAAGGTTTGTTGGTCCCTGGAAGGATCTCTGAAAACAGCTGCACAAAACCCCTGAAGGGTAGGACAATGCACCCTCCCCCCTTGGAAACAGTGTCCTACTTAAACAAAGAGTAACAGGCTAGGAAAATGATCAAACAACAAAAAACGTTCTGATCATAGAAAGTTACCATAGTGACAAGGAAGATCAAAATACACTCAGATAATAACAAAGTCAAAGCGCCTACATCCAAAGCCTCCAAGAAAAATAAGAATTGGACTCAGGCATAGAAGAGCTCAAAAGGAATTTTGAAAAGCAAGGGAGATAGAGGAAAAATGAGGAAAGAAATTGAGAATGGTGCAAAAGGTAATACTAAAAGCTAAAGAGAAGAATGTCCTAAAAACTAAAATTGGCCAAATGGGAAAGGAGGTACAAAAGCTTAGTGAGGAAATTAATTCCTTTTTTTTTTTTTTTTTTTTTTTTTGCTGAGGCAATTGGGGTTAAGTGACTTGCCCAGGGTCACACAGCTAGGAAGTGTCTGAGACCAGATTTGAACTCAGGTCCTCCTGATTTGCTCTAACCACTGCGCCACCTAGCTGCCCTAGGAAACTAATTCCTTAAAAATTAGATTTGGGCAAATGGAAGATAATGATTTTATGAGAAATAAAGATACAATAAAGCAAAACAAAAACAAATGAAGAATTAGGGGGAAAATGCAAAATTTCTCACTGGAAAAACAACTGACTTGGAAAATAGATCCAGGACAGATAATTTAAAATTTATTGGTCTACCTGAAAGTCATAATCCAAAGAAAGAGTCTGGACATCATCTTTCAAGAAATTATCAAGGAAAACTCTCTTGATATTCTAAAACCAGAAAGTAAAATAGAAATTGAAAGAATCCACGTATCACCTCCTGAAAGAGATTCCAAAATGAAAACTCCCAGGCATATTATAGCACATTCTAGAACTCCCAGGTCAAGGAAAAAATATTGCAAGCATCCAGAAAAAAAAAAAAGCAATTCAAGTATAGTGAAACCATAGTCAGGATAATACAAGTTTTAACATCTTCTACATTAAAAAACTGGAGGGTTCAGAATATGATATTTCAGAGAGCAATGAAGCTAGGATTGCAACCAAAATTATCTTCCAATAATTTAGTATAATCCTTCAGAAGAAAAGGTGGCCATTCAATGCAACACGGGATTTTCAAACATTTGTGATGAAAAGAACAGAGCTGAATGGAAAATTTGATTTTTAAATATAGGACTCTGGAGAAGCATAAGGAGGTAATCAAGAAAGTGATATCATAAGGAACTTTTTAAGGTTTATCTGTTTATATTCCTACATGGGAAAATTATATTTGTAACTCATTAGAACTTTGCCATTATTATGACAGTTAGAATGAGTATATATAAACAGAAGTCACAGGTCTGTTGAATATGAAGTGGAACGGACCAAATTATCTGCCATAAAAAAGAGCCAAGAAAAAGGTTGTACAGTAGAAGAGAAAAGGAGGAGGAGAGGAGGAGTGAGTGAAACTTATTCTTATCAGAATTGGCTAAAAAAGAAAATAATATACATATTCATTTTGGATATAGAAATATATCTTACCCTGCAGGGAAATAGGAGGGAAATGGGATCTTGGAAGGGATGTTGGGAGAGGGAGTGGTCAGTAGCAAAACACTTTTGAGGAGGGACTGGGTGAAAGGAAAGAGAGAATTAATGGAGAGAAATGCAATAATATAGCAGTTGTAATAGCAATTGTAAAAAGAATTTTGAAGCAAGTTTCTCTAATAAGGCCTCATTTCTCAAACATAGAATAAACTGAGTCAAATATATTTAAAAAAGAGCCTAGCCCCAATTGATAAATAATCAAAAGTTATGATCTGTATTCAAAAGGCTAACAACATCACTTCTAGGCATGAATACCAAAAAAAAATTAAAAAGGAAAACGGTCTATTTACCTATATACAAAAATATTCATAGCAGCTCTGTTTTTAAGGCAAAACAATTTAGAAGTTGAGAGGTTGCCCATCAATTGGAGAATGGCTTAATAATGTGTTGTTTGTGTTTGTGAATTATTGTTCTATGGGAAATGATGAGCAGGATGCTCTCAGAAAAAAAAAAAACCTGGAAAGTTCTCCATGGACTCAAGTAAAGTAAAATGTGCTATATACAAAGTAAAAGCAATGTGCTGGGATGACCATCTGTAAACGTTTTTGCTATTCTCAGAAGTACAATGATCCATGATTACTCTGAAGGACTTTTGATGAAAAATTCTCTCCATACCCCAAAAAGGAACTGATTATGTTTGAATACAGATTTAAGTATTTCCTTTCTCCCTCTGTCTCTTTTTTAAAACTCTTTTTCTGAGTGTTTTTATTTTCATTAGGAAAGACAACATTATTATGTTGTCTTTCACAGCATGACTTTTATGGAAATGTTTTGCATAACTTCACATGTGGTTTCTTAATTGTGGGTAGGAATATGGAAAGAACCTAGAACTCAAAAAATTTAAAAGCAAATGTAAAAATGTTTTAAATATAACTGGGGAAAATATTAAATCTTTCTTTCTCTCTCACACACACAAACACACACACATACACAAAAGAAAAGATAAGAAAAGAAAGGAAAAGACTCTAGGAGCAGACAGTTTCTATCAAGTTCTTGTCCCCAGATTGCTACACTAGAGACTACCTAAAGTTTCCCCTTGCATAAGATCCAGGACACACACACACACACACACACACACACACACAACACAAACACACACACATTCTCTCTCTCTCTCTCTCTCTCTCTCTCTCTCTCTCCCTCTCTCTCTCTCTCTGTCTCTCTTTTCACAAGGGCAGAGTGGCCTTTGTCCCCGACTTCTTACTTCCCTTCCTTACAGAAATTGAATCTTAGAGAAAGCTAAATGGAAGAGGCTAGAAATGCTTTTCTGCTCCCTTAAATATTATTTGTCTAGGAAATATGATCAGATTTGAGATAACTTCTGATAACTTTTGTCAGTTTTAGGGGGAAGGATGACCTCAAACCCTACATTCAAGATTTGAACCCTTTCTCACATAATATCAGTTCCACAATGAACACACATAGACAGTAATAAAGTTAATTTATCCAAATCATAGCAAAACAGAAATCAGAGAGAGTATGTATACACACACACACACACACACACACACACACACACACACACACACATATATATATATATATATATATATATATATATATATGAGACAAAAAACAGAATAAATTACAGTAGAAAGTGGGATAACTCAGCTCAACCTCGGGAATTCTTGATCTCACCCAAGATGAAAGTCCTTGCAGTTTCTAGTGGGGAGAAAGCCTGGGGTCAGACAGAATGGAGATTTCCAGTTTCTCTTAAGTCTTCCCAGAGACTTTTCCTTCAGGAGAATGGAATGGGCTTGACCTCTTTCATCTTTCATCTCAAATCTGGGATTCAGAAGTGACCAAAATATCACAATTCCTGAAAAAGACTTGAAGTGTGATGAGTTCCCAAAGTGCATGGGTCTTGAAGAGTCCCCAAGGAGAACCTGAGGGGAACTGGTGAAGGCTGAAACTCCTTCACATCTTGCAAACCCCATAGTGTTTCTCATGATGTTCATTTATCTCCAAGAATAAGGAGAGGTCATCTATTAATGGGCTTTGGTACAAGGATTATATTTTATTACAAAAAAAAAGCAGGTTACATATGACAACTTAATCACAAAGTGGAGTGTTTAAAACAAAATGGAGACTGAAAACAAATTGCACATCCTATTAATATACTCATTCTCACTATTCTTCTCAACATTTGAACTGTTTTGAGGAATTAGTAGAAATTCAAAAGAAACAGTGTGACCTATGACCTCACACCATTAATGCCATTCAGTTCAATATCAGAGCAGTTTCCTTAAATCACTATCCTCTTGGAATTTTTTGTGCCTTGAGTGTTCTCTAAAACATCTCTGAACTCACCAAACAGCTAGATTTCTCCAACTATATAAAATATTCACAGAGATACACTACATCCAGTTTGGACTGACTCAAGAGAACTGATCAGGAAAATTTCAATTTCATTTCTATCTCAGGAAAAATCAAATGCTACAAATAAAGACTTGCATTATTGCTATATTGATTATCTATATGTAAGAAAGTGATAGAGAAAATGTTAATAATCTAAATTAAATTTAAAGGTGTGTTGTTTAGATTTTCTTTTTCGGGAGAGCAGATTGTTAAATATTTGAGAGAACACTAGAGTATGAAAAATTTCTGAGCTCTTATACAATCTTTTAAGTTAACAATGTATAGTACAGTCTTTACTTAGTAGAGAATGAAGAAGAATATGAAATCTGTATAGTAGCCCCCAAATAAATAATTATACAATTCTGTTACCTGGATAAGGCCCTTTTACCAAATTTCTTAAATTCAATACTATACTATTTGTACTTTTCTCTAAAGGGAAATAAATCTGTGGTTGCTAAAAAGGCAACTTCCCACTTCCCAAAAATTTGGTAAATAGCAATTGCACTTCAGGGATACGTAGGAGACTTTATTCATATGGTTCTACACCAGAGAACTGAAAAGCTTTAGTAAGGGAAACAAACCTGAGTTTACTAGAGAAGCAACACCTCTTCTACAGTGTCTGAAAATCATGGTAATAATAAAGAACAAAAGCTGGATCTTGTATATTCACTGGTCATGACTTTTAGTCCTTTGCAACTCATATATATAAGCTACCCTATGTTTTTATTGTTGTTGTTTGTGTGTTTATTTTAATTTTATTTTCATGAAGAAGCTCCCACTGCACTTGGGAGGATTTTGGATTCCAGGATTTTTTCTTCTCAGGACGGAAAAGATGACCCACAATTTCCTTTTTTTTCCCTCTTTCAAAGCCAAGATTTTAGAATTCTCTGGGAATATAACATTGTTCATGAAAGCCTCTGTACATTGTGCAGGAGACTAGGCTTATAACTAAGAGCTGGAGAACTTTCATTCTGGGTGCTGGGTAGAGACAAGTTGAAGGAGAAAAGCCATAAAATTTCCTGAGTTCTCCAGGGTTTTCCTCAGAAACAACATTAAATCAATCCTTTAAAAAAATTTCTGGATGACAGAATATTTAAACACACACACACACACACACACACACACACCCCAAAAAAACAAAAACAAAAACAAACAAACAAATAAAAAACGGAAAGAAACAATTCTTTAGCCCAGAAAAAAACATAAAAGTACTTCAGGAAAGAAAAGTACTTCAGGAGTCCTTACCTAGGTAAAAGGGGAGTACAGCTCAGCACAGGTAGAGTCTTAGCAAGCCAGGTAAAGGTTCTTAGCCAAAACCTGAATCAGCACCTGGAACCCTATAGTCCAGGCTCAACAAGCCACTGGTAGACTGGGCTGTTGTCAGGTTTCTAATATAGTATAGAAAGCAGTTTGCCAGCCCCAGAAGTCAGGACACAATAATCACAATGAGAGTGGGACCTGAGCACAATGAGCAAGCAGCTCACTCCAGAAGTCCTGACACAGAAAGCCAGTGACCTGCACTCTGCTCCTCAGTTCAAGAAGTTTGCCATCTTTACTCCAAGAGAAGAGCTCAACTTTAAAAGTGAGGGGAGAAAAGACTCTCGCTATAAAAATCTATTATAGTTACAAGAAAGATCCAAATACAAATTTAGAAGAGGATAACAATGGCAAAATGCAAAGCTTCAAAGGGAATATAAATTTATGCCAAACTTAAAAAAAATCCCTTAGAAAAGCTTAAAAGTAAGAGAGAGAGAGAAGAAATTTTTGGGAAAAATGAGAGACAGAAGATTTATGAAAAATGAGTCAACAACTTGGAAAAGAAAGCACAAAAATTACTGAAGAAAACAATTCCTTAACAAATAGAATTGGAAAAAAATACACTGAAGAAGACAACACCTTTAAAAGTACAATTGGACAATTTGAAAAGAAGGTACAAAGGCTAAGTGAAGATAATTCTTAAAATTAAAACTGGTCAATTAAAAGTTCTTGCTTCTATGAGATATTAAGAATCAGTGAAACAAAATAAAAAATAGATAAAAAAGAAATATAAAACAGGCAATAAAAAACTGACTTGCAAAACAGATCCAAGGGAAATTATTTAAAATTTATTGGACTAACTAAAAGCCATGTTTTTAAAAAGAGTCTAGGCATCATCTTCCAAGGAGTTATAAAAAAAAAAGCTGACATCCCAGAATCAGAGGGTAAAATAGTCATTGAAAAAATCCATCAGTCACCTCCTGAAAGAAATCCCAAGAAGAAAATTCCAAGGAATACTCTAGTCAAAATACAGATTATCAGGTAAAGAAGAAAATAGTGCAATCAATAAAAGAAACAAAATCAAGGAGCCCAGGCAAGATTACACAGGATTTAGCAGTTTCTAGATTGAAGGGCCAAAGAGCTTGGAATATGGTAATCCAGAATACAAACAAGCTTGGATTACAACCAAGAATTTACTATCCCTTAAAACAGAGCATAAACTTTCAGGGGGAAAAATAGGAGGATTTTCAAGCTTTCCTGATGAAAACACCATACTGAACAGAAAATTGGATTTTCAAATAGAAGACCCAAGAGATGCATAAAAAGGAAACAGGAAAGAAAGAATAAACAAAACAAAATATGATATTCAATAAGGTTAAAATGTTTACATCCCTACATAGGAAGATGATACAACTCTTAAGGGCTGTATCAGCGAAGTTAAAATGAGTATACTTAAACAAAGAGTGTAGTTATAAATTGACTTTTATTTGATTATAAAAAATATATTGGGGGGGTGAGGGAAAAAGGATAGTACTGAAAAAAGAGGAAACTGGGAGGTAGAATGGAATTAATTCTGTCACATAAAAAAGCATGAACAATCTATTACAATAGATGGAAAGAAGGGAGGGGTAAGCATTGTCTTAACTTTACTGCCATCATATTTGGCTCAAAGAGGGACTAACATACACACTCAGTGGGAAAAAAAACTATTCTGTACTACAAAGAAACAGGAAGGAAAAGGGAAAAGGAAAATAGAGATTGTTAGAAGGAAGAGCAAATTGAAAAATGTTAACCACGTTCAAAGAAACAGAGGATGAACAAGTATAGTATGGTCCTACAGAAATGTATGAATACATTGATATCTATGAATATGTATATGTATATATATGTACACATACATATGTGCATACATATGTGTACTTGCATATACACATGCATATGTGTCAATATATATGTGTATTTCCATCTCTCGGATTATCTATCTTTCTATCTATCAACACTTAATTGTTGTCTTTTGGGGAAACAATTGGAGAGAAAAGTGGAAAAAATATAAAGTTAAAAAGTGCACATCAGAGAACAAAAGAAAACCCATAAGGACGTAAAAAATAAATGAACATCTCTCAACACAATTTGTAGCATTTATTATATAGGCCTACTTGAAATGGAAATTTATTGTCTCATATTTTGAATACTCTCATATTTTGTTGTGCACATGATAATTTTTTTTTTCTTTTTTCCCTTGTGGAATATGTTTTAAATATATTAATTTATAAAAAGAAAATTTAATTTGAAACTAAACTAATTTTAATGAATGAGTGGGTCAAACATCAAATCATAGCAACAATAAATGACTTCATCAAAGAGGATAACAGTAATGATGTAACAGTCAAAAATTTGTGGAATACAGCCAAAGTAGAACTTAATGGAAGGAAAAGAGGCAAGAAGGGAGGAAGCAGGAACAAAGAAAGGAAGGAAGAAAAAAGGGAGGAAGAAAGAAAGAGAAGAAAACAGAAATAAAAAGAAAGAAAGAAAGAAATTGTCAGTCTGGAATAGGAAGAACATCAGGATTTCTGTACCAAATAGCTAGAGGAAGTAAAGAGGAAGTAAAGAAGGAAGAAAAGAAGGAAAGGAGAAAGGAAAGGAGAAAGGAAAGGAGGAAGGAAAGAAGGAAGGAAGAAGAGAAGAAAGAACAGAAAGAATAAAAGAAGGAAAAAAGGAGGTAATGAAAGAAGGAAAGAAGAAAGAAAGGAAAGGAAAGAAAAATGAAAGAAGAAAGGAAGGAAGAAAAGAAAGAAGGAAAGAAGGCAGGCAGGAAGGAAGTAGCTATTTTGCTTCTTCCTCCCTGCAGTTCCTCCCTGAGGCAACTTGTACTCACAGAGGTTGTTATTTGTCCTTCCTTCTGGAAGATGGCCATGACTTCAGGGAGATGATTCCATGACAAAAAAGTGAATTTATTTTGAGTGATGGAGGGCTATGCAGGGTTGCCAGTCTCTTCTCCCACAGAAAGGGTGATACCATAAGCAAATAAAGAGAGCAAAGAATAGTTTACGTGCCAGATTTATGGAGAAGGGAAGAACTTGTGACCAAAAAGTTAGAGAATATCATGAAATAGAGAGTGGATAATTTTGATCATTATTTGATTATCCATTAAATTAAAAAGGTTTTGAACAAACAAAACCAATGCAGGCAATATTAGAAAGGAAGGAGGAAGCTGGAAAACAGTTTTACTGCAAGGTTTTTTTTTTTGATAAAGCTGTCATTTCTCAAATTTATAGAAAAACTAGTCAAATATATAAGAATATGTCATTCCCCAAGTGATAGTCAAAGTATATATATGAACAGGAAATTTTCAAATGAAAAAATAAAAGTTATCAATATTAATATTAATGTTCTAAATAACTATTGATTGAAGAAATACAAAGCAAAACAACTCTGAAGTACTACTTCACACCTATCAGATTAATTGATAAGACAGAAAAGAAAAAAAAAAGATAAATTTTGAAAAAAAATGTGGGGAAATTGGACCATCAATACATTGTGGGTGGTGTTGTGAAAGGATCTAACTGTTCTTGAGAACAATTTGGAACTATGCCGAAAGGACTATAAAACTGTTCTTTTGATTCAGCAATACCAGTACTCCAGTACTAGTTCTTTATTCCAAAGAGACCATAAAAATTGGGAAAGAACCAATATGTACTAAAATATTTACAGCTGTTCTCTGTGGTGGCAAAGAACTGGAAATCAAGGGGATGTCCATAAACTGATGAATGGCTAAGCAAGTTGCGGTATATGAATGTAATAAAATTCTGTTGAAGTATAAAAATGAGGAGCAGGTGATTTCAGGAAAATCTGGAAAAAACTTACGTGGGCTGATGCTGAGTGAACTGAGCAGAACCAGAACACTATACATAGTAGCATCAGCACTGCACAATCAACAACTATGATGCCCTTAATTTTTCTCAGCAATACAATCCAAGACAATTTCTAAAGACTTATGATGGAAATGCTATCCACATAAAGACAAAGAACTGTGGAGTCTGAATGCAGAAAAGAGTGGTATTTTCACCTTTTATGCTTGGTTTTATTTTTTCACAGCTTTTCCTTTTTGTACTATTTCTTCTTTCATAACATGGTTAATATGAAAACATGCTTACATGATTATATATGCATAACCTATATCAAATTACTTGCAATGTTGGGGGAACAGAAGGTTAGGAAAGAGGGAAGGAGAAAAATTTTGAACTCAAAATTTTATTAAAAAATGAATATTGAAAAATATCTTTACATGTAATTGGAAAAAATAAAATAACTATCTCAAACAAAAACAAAACAAACAAAAAAAAAGCATAAGTGGCTACTGTTGGCTTCTGCTCCAAGGCTGCCTGAGAAGGAAAATGCTAAGTTATCAGGAAGGCTTTTTTTCTCCTGTACATTGCTCCTTTTAGATTTGTCTTTCAAAAAGAATATTACACACACACACACACACACACACACACACACACACACA
>JAJPUD010028415.1:0-14710 GCA_023553655.1 Myrmecobius fasciatus
AGAGAGAGAGAGAGAGAGAGAGAGAGAGAGAGAGAGAGAGAGAGAGAAGTGAAGAACTGGGATTAGGGGCATACAGATTAGAAGCATGTACTAAACTGTTTGTGCAATGAGCAAGCTCTTCCCTGGTCCATAGTGAGTGTTGTATAAGTCTACAATAGCCAGTTACTTTCTGAGACCCTTTTTCCCATCTATGCAGTGGGTGAACTCTTCCTTGGTTCACAGTGAGAGCCATATAAGCCTACAATAGCCAGTTACTTTCTGAGACCTTTTTTCCCATCTATGCAATGAGGGAGCTCTTCAGCCCAGGGCTAATACAAGACGGAAGTGATGGAGGAAATGGATGTGACTTAACCGGTTTTTATGCAAAAATTTTTCCATGAGGGCAGTATGCATAGAAGGTTGGTGTTTGGGCCTATTTCACTGGAGGATCTAAGGGATGTGAGGGCTGACTGGGGGGCCACACAATGAACATTAATCCTGGCCCATGGCTGAGCCAAGGACACTCACCAGAGAAGAGGGCAACATTGGCGTGCTTGGGATCATAGGGGCACCGGGCCATACCACTGATGTTGTCTCCCATAGGCTCAAGGGTGTCCATCTGCAGGGGCAAGAAAGGCGTGAGTGTCCCTGGCATCTCTTCTCTCCTGTCCCAGCCTGACAAGTTCATCTACCTGCCCACCCATTTCCAGAGAGGGAAGTTATTTGTAAATTTCTTTGAAATCCATAGGGCAAATCCTGAGAGTGGGCATACCCTTCTGTTCTGGATCCATAGCCAGGGCCCATAGGCCTGAACTGGGCAAAGGGCATAGTCCTGGATTAAGGGAATAGGCAAGCTGGGACTTAAATTATAGCTGACACAGCCCTAAGGAGCACTGGCCCCATATGGGGCCAGTTGCAATTTATGTTTTGCTAAGATGAGAAAAGAAAATTGTGGCAAACCCTCACCTAATGGCATGATGAGAGGTAAGTAAGAGTAAGGGTAGAGGTAAGAAGGGTGGGAATTTATGCTATGGTTGATACAGCCTGGGGTGGGAGTCTGGGCAGCACCAGGTAGGGCCAGGACTCACGCTATAGTTGGCACAGATAGGGTTGAATGCGTTGGTCCCACACACAAAGAGGGTGTTATCATCTCGAACCAACAGCACTTTCACAAAGTTACGGCACTCACCCTGAGGAAGAAGAAAAGCATCATGGGGATTGGGTGGGGGGAAAGGGTTAGGGCCACCTACCAGGACAGTCCTTGGGGAAGGGACATGAATGTGAAAATGGGCTTCCCTGTTTGGGTCTGGAATGAGGAGAAAATGAGTCTTACCTCCTGCTTCCCCTTCATCCGACAGATGTTGATGTCATTTGGATTTGATTGCCAGGTCAGCTTCTATGGAAACAGAATTAGGGGCATAAGGCTGAGGGGAAAGAGCTAGTGCCATGGCTGAGATGGATAGGGTTGGGAGGTTTTCAGGTTAGTTAGGGATTGTGTGTGTGTATATGATGTGTGAGAGACACACACACAGAGACAGACACATACACACACAGAGACAGACAGAGAGACAGAGACAAAGAGATACAGAGAGCAATAGAGGCACAGAGATAGAGAGACACAGAGAGATAGAGACAGAGATGGAAACAGAGTTAGAGACAGAGAGACAAACAGAAAGAGGCAGAGAGACAAAAACAGAGAGAGACAGAGCGAGAGATAGAGACAGAGATTTACAGAAACTGACAGAGAAAAAGAGAGACAAAGAGAGAGGGATAGAGAGACAGAGAGATGGAAACAGAAACAGACAGGACAGAGAGACAGAGAGCAAGAGATAGAGGCAGAGATTGAGAGAGATACAGACAGAGAGACAGAGAGAAAAGGAAGAGGAGGAGGAGAGAGGGAAGAGAGAAAAGGGGGAAGAAGGGAAAAAGAGGGGGAGGAAATGAAGAGAGGAGAAAGGAAAGGCAGGGGAGAGGAGTTAGAAGGGGAAAGGAAGGGAAGAGAAGAGATGAGAAGCTGGTTCTGTGCAGGGGAGGAACACAATCTGTATAGTTGGAAATAGTAACAAGAACAAGTTCTTAGTTCTATAGTCCTTAGATTTAGAAAGACCCAACAGGTCTCTAAGATGGCTACTGTGTTATTCTCCCCATATTAGAGATGAGGAAGCTGAGATTTAGTAAGGCAAAGTGACTTGACAGGGTCAATTAATAAGCATCAGAGTCAGGATTTTAATCAGGGGTTCTCCCATCAAATCCAGCTCTCAGGTGCATAGGGATGCAGCATGGTTAGTACAGAATACATTGGGTTCAAATCCTGGTTCTACCACTTACTCTCTGAGTGACTTTGGTGAGTCAGCTCACCTGACTGAGTGTCAGTTGCTTTATCTGAATGCAACAGAGGCAGGAAGGCTGCAGAATGGGGGCTTGGGCTAGAATACCTTGAAAGCCCCCAAATCTCTGATCCAGTGATCTTCCCATTGGCCAGGTGGCCTCCCAGAGTTTGGGGGCAGGGAGTCAGTCTCCATGGATGGGATGGAGAGAGACTGGTCTTGGGTGCCCTCCCTCTGTCCCTTCCTCCCTCAGCCCCACCCGATGAGGTCCTTCTTCACCCCCCACTCACCCGATGGTAGCGCAGTTCACTGGCTGTGGGAGGCTCCAGCTCTATTCGGTACAGGTTATCCCTGTGAGGGGGACCTGGGGCTCAGTGAGGGTGGGGGGCATCCAGACAGACCCTCTGGGAAGCCCTTCCCTACCACCCTGCCACAAACACGGCATCCAACATGGCAGCACACTAGCATGTCCCGACATAGGAATACATAATGTTGACATGCCTTCATGGACCCCAAATGTGCTAATATCCCCAACAAGCCAACACAGCCCAACCCAGTAACAAATACACATTAACATTCAACATGGCAACACACAAATCACATGTGTCAATGTGTCCCAGACGGTAACAAGCCAATCCTTCCCTAAAACATGCCAGTTTACTCAAACTTGCCCAACTGCCCATACCTATCTCCAATGAACAGGGTCCTGTTGACCCGAAGCATACGTTGAATGTTGAGCCCTTCAGTGGTGGAGGCTGGAGGGAAGCGGCTTGGACCATTGCCTGTGAACACTGGGTACTGCTTTAAGTCTGTGGGCCAGGGGAAGGGAAAGTGAGCTGCCCACTCTAGAGAATGACTCCTGGGAAATCTCTCCTTTCCCCTGTTCTAGGACTATGGGGGAAAGAATTCTTCAGGAGCTTGGAGGTATCCTTGTATTACAATGACTCCTTTCCCCCACAAACTTTCCAGGTTCCCCTCCCCCAATGTTTCTCTTTCTCCCCCTAAAACTTCCAAGATCCCTTACTTCAAAGCCCCCAACTCACAATCCCGTGGTGCCACTGCAAGGGGTTGAAGCTCCTCGGGGAAGAGGCCCTGGACAGCTCCCAGCACCAAGGTCAGGATCTGAAGCAGGACTTGGGTCCAGGTCCTCAGCACCGGGAAAGGTGGCAGGCTGGGCGCTGGCATGGTTCTGTGGCCAGGTAGGGTGCTCCTGCAGCATTGAGGGAGAAGAAACAGGCAGTGTATTGAGAGGGGTTGGGCAGCTGGATAGCACAGTGGATAGAGCACTGGGTTGGGAATCAGGGAGACTCATCTTCATGAGTTCAAATATGACTTCAGACATATACAAGCTGTGTGACCCTGGGCAGGTCACTTAACCCTGTCTGCCTCAGTTACTCATCTCTAAAAGGAACTGGAGAACAAAATGGAAAACTACTTCAGTATTTTTGCCAAGAAAATCCCAAACAGAGTCACAAAGAGTGGCTCACAATCGAATCCACAGAACAACAAATTGGGAGAAAACTAAAAGCTGAAGTTTCTTTGGCTACCACCAGGGGCCGCCTGAGAGTCACCCACTTCTTCCAGGGCCCAGAACGCCCAGGAGCCTCTGGTCAGGAGTGCAGCCCCAGGGACAGAGATGAGACAAGTCCTGTCTGGGGAGAAGCTGCTTTCTGCACTCCAGGTTTGGAGCCCTAACAAGGATGATCCAATTGAGGCACTTGCCTCAGGCAGGCAAGGCTGAAGGGTGCCAAAAATATAAAATATTCATCCACTATCCCAGGCACACTACACCATTAGGTGAGAGGGGTCACAATTTTATATTCTGGCCTTGGGCAAAAAATTAGTTGGTGACAGTGCTGTCCAAACACCAGATGTGGCCAGTTCTGTGGCATCTGCACCGCCCCCCCCTTCTCCCTTCTCCTCTGACAGACAGCCCTCTCACCAGCTCCATCTGTCAGCATCTCTCCCTCTATTGCACAGGTCACTTCCAGGGCAGATTGCAACCTCCAGACCCCAAGGCATCCTAGAGTTCCCAAGTGGCAGAGAGATGAAGCTAAAGGAGAACTGGAGCACGAACTAGTACCCTTATCTTTCCTTTCAGGAAGGACCAAAGTCCAGGCCCAGAAGGGAACCAGTAAATGATAAATGTCTCCTCCCTATCCCCTTACCCAATTGCCTTGCAGTTAGTCGTGTGGCAGATTTTTTTAAAGGGCTACCAATCTTTAGCTTTTAGTCAGGATTTCTTCAGTTTTTTTACCAGCATTTTTTGTCATACTATTTTATGTAAACTAAATTAAAGGATCTAGCTTTTAGCAACAAATCTTGAAATCACACACACAAAAAAAAGTCAGGGATCTCACAATGGGAAGGGGCCTTTGAACACAAAAGGCCAACCCGTCCAACCCATTCATCTTACTGTTTGGGAAACTGAGGCCAAAGAGGGTATGGATACTTGTAGTCTTCTATATATTTTGGAAAAGTAAGTGGTTATCATTCACTAACATTTTTCCAGTGTTTTATAATTTACAAAGTCTACAAGGTAGGTGGTACAGGATTATTACCATCATTTTAAAGAAACAGAAACTGAGGCTCAAAGAGATTACACCACCCCAAAGTAGTCAAGAAACTTGTAGTACCATTTCCAGGGCTCTTCTCAGGACAGCATTTTTTTTATAGCTTTGTGGCACAGTGAAAAAAGCCCTAGGCTGAAAGTCAAGATACCTGAGTTCTTAGCTCCAGGTGATCATGGACAAATCCCTTGTTTCCTGTTTTCTCCCTAAAACATCTGGTTGATTCAGTGTGGGCTACAAGGAGGGTTTCAGGGGCTTCATGACAGACATCAAGGTTAATGTTACCCAGAGGCCTTGGAGGCAAGTTCATGGTGAAGGGCACAATTGCTACAATATTGCCATTTACTGCAGTCACCGCAACTGTCTCTCTCTCTCCCCCCCTTCCCGTCTGCCACACTTGTAGAATGGTTTATAATCCTGAAACCGCTGCTCTTTGGATTCCATTAACCTGTTGGCTTTGTATTACTCATTCAGTGGGTCTTTACTAAGCACCAGGTTAGAAGGGCGGGAGATGGAGATGAACTGGGTGCTGCCTGGCAGAAGCTCCCAGGCTAGGGGAAGGAGAGGAAGAACAGTCCTGGATCGTGCCTTCAGGAGCTCCCAGTCTGGGACTGAGGCTCCATAATCTTGAAGGTAATGGGCTTCATGGGGGCCCAACCCCTGAAAATGGGTTTCTTCTAGAGAAGAAATGGGCCTCAGGGGGTGGCTTTGGTACAAAACAGGAAGGGCTCCTAAATAAGGTTAGCAGGAGGTGGCTGTTACTCTAGCTTGTGATAGTTTCCTTTTCCTGCCCCTTCACCAAGATTTGTGACTCAACTCTAGCTCTTGAATGAGGCATGAGTCCTGCCCTCCATTTCCCCAGATTCCTGATTCCACATCCCTCTTCCCTTAAGTGCCACTTCTACTTTTGCTCAGACACCTGTAGTGACTCTTAGTAGTCAAGGACTCCATCCAGATCCTCCAGAATTTGGCCAGAGTCTCCCCCTCTAATCTCTTCTGACATCAGACGATTCTGGCCAGCAGAGTCTCTCCACGATCTCCCTGCCCCCACATGTCTGTTTTGCCTGAAACCTTTGCCCGAAACCTCCTCCAGCTTGTCAAACCCTTCCAGACCTCTCCTCTCCTTCTCTTTCCTTCAGGATTCAGCTTCAGTCAGGGCCTTGTAGGTCTACCCTAAACCTCAGTGAACTCTCCATATTTTGAGATTCATGGTTCTCAGAGTTTGTGAGTTTTATCTCTTCCCAACCTGGGAGTTCCTCAGAGGCAGGCCATCTTCTCTATGCCCCATCCTGCTAACCAGGAACTCAGTTAAAAAAATTACCAGTGGAATGAATAATCCACAAGGCTGACAAGGCTGTTTAATGGAAAGCAAAGTAAAGCAAAGTACAGTTGCTACAATATTGCAAGCTATTCTACAAGTGAGGCAGAGACAGGAAAGGGGGGAGATGGGTTGCGGGTGACTGCAGTGAATGGCAATATTGTAACAATTGTGCCCTTCACCATGAACTTGCCTCTGCCTCCCTGAAAACTGAATCCTGGGGGGGTGTAGCATTAACACTGCTGTCTGTCAGAGAGCCTCTGAAACCCTCCAGCCCATATTGAATTAGCCAGATGCTTTAGGAAGAAACACATAAACACACATGAGATTATATATATATATATAGACATACATGAAATATATAAGACACACTTACCCAACACACATACATATAAGAATTATATACAAGAAATATACATAAGACATACACACACACACACACACACACACACACACTTTTAGTCGGCTTTACCCAGAGCTGGACATCAATGAACTGGGAATGATGAATGTCTCCTGACTTCACTCTAGGTCATCTCCTGTTTGTGTGGATGGCCTGAATTCTCTTCGATAGAGCTTCATTTCCTCCTTTCTCAAATGATGGGTCAGCCAAGCTTTATAGGAGTTGGTTATGAACTGCTTCCATGAATCTCTGTGTGAAATTAAGGGGAGAAGAACACAAAAAGAGAGCCAGGTTTAGTGAAGAAAAGCCTTGGCAGGGAGTAAAAGAACGTGGTTTTGAGATCTACCTCTGCCCCAACTTATTTAGTAATCTCCAGCAAGTCATTTCCCTGCCTTAGGCTTTAGTCACCTAACAAGTATAAGAAGGGATTGGTCTAATCACTAATTGACCTTTAATGTCTCTTCTAGTTCAGATGTTTTGTGTTCTAACCTCTTATCTAATAATATTAGAGATATTTAATGTAGAGGCAGCATTAATAATGAGCCCTTTTCTTCCAGATCTCAGAGCTAGTGCTTCCTACTGGTTCTTTCCTTCCCTGCTGCATCCAAACATGTTCTAGCTCTTTGTCCTTAGAAATCCTTCTCTTACTAATATGGAAATGTTTTACATTACATTACACATATAACCTAAATCTGATTGCTTACTATCTCTGGGAGGGTTAGGGAAGGGAAAGGAGGAGGGATGGAATTTGGAATTAAAAAAAATTTTTAAAAACATTAAAGTTGTTTTAATAGGTAATTGACAACATAAAGTATCATATATTTAAACAATAATTCAAACTAACCATTAAATAAATCCTCTTAACCCTGCCCTCTCTTGAAGCTATCAGCTTATAGTTCTCTTTTTTATTCACTACAAAACACACTTCATTTGTAGCCAAGATAAACTAGGTTCAAATACGACCCCTGCCACTTCCTAACTGTGTGACTCTGGGTCTCAATTGTCTCTGTCAAACAGATCAAATGACTTCTGAGATCTCTTCTCGCTCTCCAATTTTGATTACTCTAGAAAGAGTTCCCTATATCTGTTGCCTGTACTTGCTTCTCACTCATTTACTCCTCAGCCCCTTGTAATCTGGCTTCTAATTCTACACTGTCCAGAAATTAATTTTCCAAGGATCACCAAGGCCTTTTAATTGGGAGGTGGCAAGGATTGCTACATTTTTAAGGTAATCTCTTTTTGCCTTGGTTTGTTTATTTGCACATTGGAGACAATAACAGTGCTTACAGGGTCCTTGTGAGGGTCAAATGAGATAACATGTAAAGCATTCTACAAATCTAGCTATTATTAGGATTACTGTCCTTTTTCATAGTTCACACTCTGCTGGAGCTTTCTGTAGCATGTTACCCCACTGGCCCTCCCTATCTCCATGAATTACTCTTTCCTCCTTGGGCTTCCACAACACTGTTTTCCTACTGGTCTGGCCACTCCTCTACCTCTTTTTTTAGGTCATTGCCTTTCTCCCCCTTGCCAATTGTGGTTGTTGCCCTAGATTCTGACCTTTGACCTCATCTCTCTTTTCTTTATAATCTCTCTCTTGGTGATCTTATTTCCTTCCCTGGATTCCACTTTCACCTTCAGGAAAATTACTCTTAAATACCCATCTCCAGTCCCAATTTTGCTCCAGCTTCAAGCCTGAATCTTCAGATACCTTGCTGGATATGTCTACTTGAATGTTCATCCCAATGGCACCTGAACTCATCATATTAACAGGTCACTCCTGCCAACTTCCCTATTTCTGTTGCTGGTATCACCCAGACTCAAAACCTTGGACTCTCTCCTCTCCCTCTCCTCATGCCAATCAATTGATTGTACTACTTTCACTAAACTACTGTTCCCTTCCCTCTACTAACACAACCACAAACTGAATTCACCTCTCACCTGGATTGCTGCTATAATATTATAATTGATTTCCTTTCTCCAATCCACCCTCCCCATAGCCTTGCCAATCCCTTGATCAAAGACTTTTGAGGGTACTCTCTTGTTTAGAGGATAAAATATAAAACAGTCTGGATTTCAAGGCTTTCCACCATCTGGTTCCATCCCACCATTCCAGGCCCTTTTCAAATGATTCCTGTTCAAGCATTCTAGCTCAGAATGGATCACTTGCTGTTACAGAACAACAGAACATGAGAGCTGGAAGGAAGGAACCTCACTGGCCATCCAGTCCAGCCTATGTGTGAGGGGAATCCCACTATCTAATATCTTGAACAACAGTATTCCCTAAATTCAATATGCCCTTCATCAAGTCAGAGTTAGGTAGAAAGGACTTTAGAGATAAATTTTCTAATTCAAAACTTTCATCTGAAACTTGAGTTTCAGGGAAACTGAGACCCAGAGAGGAGTCCAAGATCATAAAAAGTGGCAGAAGCTGTGTTCAAGCTTCTGAGCTCTCTTCTCTATGTCATCCTATAGTTTCCAACAGACTATTGTATCTCCTCCTTCTGTGCATTGATTTGTATGGGTTAAACCAAAGCCTGGAACATATACCCTCATTTCCACCTGAAAAACTCCTTTTATTTGCCCAAGTATGAGGTCAAGATCAATGAAACTTCTGTAATACCTGTTTTCTGCTCCCAAAGAGCAAGGGCTCTTTCCCCTTCACATTTTAGTAGAGCACATTGTCTAAATTTATCTTTTGCCCCTTTCAAAGTCTATATTGTATACTATTTATCTCTTCCTGTGGACCCTTTTCCCCCAACTCCAATCTTATAGACTGTAAAGTCTAGGAGGATGGTCAAAAATGATGTCATTTTGTCACCTTTGGATTTTCAGTGCCCAGCACATAGAAAGGACCTAATAATGTTGAAATGAAAAATGTCTTCCAGTTTTGACATTATCTGATATATGTTCTAAAGGTGGAGGGTTTCTAACCTGAGGGTCTGTAAGCTCTTTTTTTGTTTTTATATTCTGACAACCATATTTTAGTATAACTGGCTTCTTTTTTAATCCCATGCATTTTATTTCACACATTTTAAAATGTTATTTTTAAGAAGAGGTCAGGTTTAACCAGACTGCCAAAGGGGCCATGATACAAAAATAGTTGAGTCTCTGCTTTAGATTGTTTCAGGGCTAACACCATCAGAGGAACACCACCTCTATTTGCAATCACAGTAGGGATGGGGGTAGAGACAGGACTACCTCAGAAGCACTGACTTCTATGGGACAGAACTAGAACCAGAATGGACTGGTTATTAACACTGGCTCATTCACCACATCCTTCCTTCCTTCTTGACAAGAAATATCCTTTAAGGCATACAGAATATGTACTTTACACTTATGTTTGTAGCGTTTATGTTATTGCTCCCACTTTACAGATGAAGAAACTAAAAGCCAGAGAAGAAAAATTTCTTTCTGTTTCTCCTCCCTGTCTCTGTCTCTGTCTCTCTTTCTCTGTTTTCTCCCCAATTATCAGAATAGTGACCGAAACTCTGATTTCCTTCAAGGCTAGTGATATCTAAAAAGTGTCCCTTATCAGTCACCTCTTATAATTGAATTTGGTGGGGAAGGGTGGGGTATGATGGGGAGGAGGATATGATCTGTGCTTCCAGAGGGTCAGAAACACTCATATTTAGCCATGTAGAATTTACCATTTAGCCTGCTATAGTAATACCCTCTTTCCCCAGACCTAGGCCCTGGAGGAACTTCTGACTGGGCTTTGAGCTCAGAGCTGGGTTAACCAAAAACAGGAGGAATTGGGAGCAGGTGTCCTTCTTGTACCTCAAGGTCCACTCCCAGCACATGGTAAAGGAAGGTCACTTGCTTGAGGGAAGATTCTGGGATGCTCACAGCTCCTGACTTTTGACCCTAGAAGTCCTCATGTAATAATGAGCTCTTTCAGCACCTCCCCCAGCATTAAATTCCCCATTGGGCAAGGGTTGGAGCAGACTTGCTATGGTTCAGGGGAGGCCCCTACCCCCTCACAGACCATCTGCTTTCCTTGTTGAAACCTGAGGCTGATCTGAGGCATCTGATTGCAGCTGCCCGGCGCCCGCTCGGCTCCGGAAACCCCGGCCTCACCACCTGCCAGGCCGGAGACGGGTCTGGGCACCTGGCAGTCAGTGGGGCCTAGACCACTGAATGGGGGGAGTCAAAAGGAGGGAGGGAGGAGGAGAAAGTTGGTATATGTCTTAATGTGTATAAAATGATCATGAAAGGTGAGGGTCTGTGTGTATTACACATCCATGTCTATGTACATATGTATACATCTACATATAAATCATAAATCAGTAATTTAGAACTAGAAAAACCCTTTGAGATCACTATTTACACATAAAAAAACCTGAGGCTCATATATGTAATCACTGAGCTAAAGCCCTATAGGTAATAAGCAGGAGAACCAGGATTCAAATTCAGTTCCTCTCATCCCAAATTGTGCTTTAGGACTGCAGACTATGTTTCTGTATAGGTGTCTGAGAGCACAGGGCCCACTGCCAGAGGAGTGGGACTTGAGGAGGTAAAGGCCAGAGCAGTTCTGGGGAAAGGCCCAGTCTCAGCTTAGCTGACCTCCTGTGCTCTAGGATATGGAGCTCTGATGCATGTCTCCCTTACTCGGGGCCTCAATCTATCCCAATGCTTACCCACATCAGCCGGCAGTGGCTCCTGCCAGATATCAATTACCTGCCGCAGCATTTCCTGGGGACACTAATTAACTATGGGTACTTGATGAGGCCTCCTGGTTCATCCATTACTCACTGAAGGCTCCCGGCCTTTCTCCAAGAGTTAGGCAGCTTGGCCCTCAAAGATCCTAGATAAAGGGGAATGGGGTCTCAAGCTAGTCCTAGCTTATCTGCCACTCTCCCCTAACCCTCTCTCATCACCTCCTTTCCAAGTACAATCTGCCTCTCAGGAACAACAGCTCTTGTTCCAGCTGCTGCATAGATTCATACAACAGGAAAAGTCCTTAGAAATCATCTATCATCCAGCCAAACAATCCTACTTACTGTTCTTCACATATAATATTACACATCCCATGTCTGAATCTTCAGACTGTCTCTCATGCTTGGTGCAGTAGATAGAGCACCAGGTCCATAATCAGGAAGAGTCTTCTTCATATGTTAAAATTGGATTACTAGCTGTGTCACCCTGGGCCAGTCATTTAACCCATTTACCTCAGTTTTCTCATCTGAGAGAAGTCAGAGAAGGAAATGGCAAACCACTCCAGTATCTCTGCTGAGAAAACCCCAAATGAGGTCATAAAGAATCAGATATAACTGAACAACAACACCTCCACTGCTTGCAACCCCTCAGACTCAAGTGCCATCTCTAACCAGAGTCTCTGATACTCCTAGGAGACTCTCTATGTAAACTGGGGCTCCCCCACCCCACTGTATATTTATTTTGTTTTAACTTTTCTTGGGACATGCTATTTTGCTCCCCTACAGGAGAACTTTGTATCTCTAATACTTAGCACAATCAAAGATTAATAAATATTTAGATTGAAAAATCTAATAGAAACTGGTCCAATCCATTTTACAGATAGCATAGCTCAGGTCTATCAAGGGGAAGGGACTTACCTAAGTTCCCACAGCCAGTCAGCCAACTAAGGGGAATCAGAAACCACTTAGAACCAGTAGGCTCAGATTCAATGTCCAGAGCAAGAAAATAGCTACAATGCATCATTTCATTGGGAAACTGTAGCAGAGGAAACCTAAGAAGAAGAGATACTTGCTACAATACACAATTAAGTGCAACATTGTAGCAAAAGATCCTCCCTCCCTGCAGACATGACTGCATAAAGAATACAGCCTGTAAGAAAGCTGAAAAGGCCGGACAGGATGGATCACGTCAGAGGATGATAGAACTTGGAGAGCCTTAAAACAAAGAGTATTGCAATCACAATGAGCAGAGAGAGGATATAAAAGTCATCTAATTAGTATAGGGGCTCCCAAACTTTAAGCCACAGACCATCGGGGAGACCCCAGGGATGCTAATAGGAACAGCTCCTGGTGACAAAGCAGATAGAAGACTAGGCTTGAAGTCAGGAATTTCTGAATTCAAATCCAGATTCAGACACTAACTGCATGACACTGGACAAGTCATTTAGCCTCTATCTGCCTCCATTTCCTAAAGTGTAAAATGGGGATAACAATAGTACCTAAACACTCAGGGTTGTTGTGAGGATACAGTGAGATATTTGTAAAGCTCTTAACACAGTGCTTGATACATAATAGGTGCTTAAGCAATCTTTCCTTCTCTTCCTTTTTCCTTCCCTCTTTTTCTTCTTCCTTCACTCCCTCCCGTTCCCCTTTCTTTTCTCCCTTCTTTTCCTTCCTTTCTTTTCTTCCCTCCCTATCTTTCTCCTTCCCTCTCTCTTTTCCCTTTTTCCTCTCCTTCCCTTTTCCTTCCTTCTTTTCCTTTCCTCCCTTCCCTTTATCCTTCCTTTCCCCTCCTTCTTTCTTTTCCTTCCCTCCCTTCCTTTTTCTTCTTTTCTTTCCTTCCCTTTTTTTCCATCTTTCCCTCGCTTTTCCCCTTTTTTCTTTCCCTCCCTTTTTCTTCCTTCCCTTTCCTCCTTGTTCTCCTCCCCCCTCTCTTTCTTTCTTCTTTTTCTCCATTTTCCTTCCCTCCTTTTTCTTTCCTTCCTTTCCTCCTTCCCTTTTTCCTTCTTTTTTTCTCCCTTCCATTTTCCTCCCTCTTTTTTTCCTTCTCTCCTTCCCTTTTGCTTCCTTCCTTCCTTCTCTATCCAAACAGACTTTCTTGATGTCACCAAAAACCCAAACCTTTCAGCAATGGGTTCCTAAATCCCTATGTGCTTCTTAGCACTATCATTTTGTTTATGTGTTTGTGCATGCATGTATGTTTTCCAAACAATGGATTTTAACAGCACAACTATTATATAAGCCAGAGATTTCATATGACATTTTTAAAGTCTAACACCCTCATTTTATAGATAAGGAAACTGAGGCCCACAGAATTTTTAATGTCTTACCTAATATCCCACTAGTAGTGTTAGAGCTGAGGTTTTAATTCCAGTCTTCTGACTTCAGAAATAGCATGATTTGCTCAGCTCTGAATCAATTAGGTCAAAAGAGGGTAACTATACTTAATAAAACTGAGAGTCATTGATTTAATCCATTTCCTTCATCCTCCAGATGGGTCTGGAGAGGTAGCTCATCTAACTGTCAGACAAGTCTCATTCAGTGCTAGTATAGGGCAAAGAGCCCTGAACTTGGAGGCAGGAGTCCTGGGTTTGACTTCAGACTAACACTTGCCTGTTATATGACTTTGGGCAAGTACTTGATTTTACTGGACCTCGGTCTTCTCACATGAAAAACCAGAGGACTGGATGAGGTCCCTTTCAGCTTTGATTATATGGGAACCTATTAATAGGAGCCAGTCCCCAGTTCTTCTGATTTCCAATGCAGACTTCTTGAGGTCCAGCAAATTATTGTCTCTAAGCCTCCTCTAACTAAGACAGAACTTCAGCTAGGATATCCCTATCTACTTATGAAGATTCCTCAAGGAGAGGGGAACCGGAAGAGAGAAGGAACTTCACATTGTGTTAAGTTCCTTAACCATTCTTAAAGAAGCCTGTTTGGCTGTAAAGGGGGGGGTCTTGCCCTAAATGATGCCATATTTTTACCCTAAAGTCTCAAGCTTGCTATCTCACCCTGAAATGTTATCTCACTACATTTTAGGTAGGGAATTGCCCAGGCCACTGGAGTGGAGGAAGATCTGGGTTTCTGATTTCTCTCATTTCTGAGAGATGGTCAATAAGTGACCATAGCTTCTGCCTGGGGAATATGGTGCCTTTCTAAATTCCCATTCCCAGGCAAGAAGGAGTAAGTGCTAAAGGGAGAGAGGGCTGAGGAGATTCCACTTCCTACAAGAAACAGGTGGACATGAACATTGGGTTAACGGATCTCAGCTGTTCCTCTCCAGAAGTCTCTGGCAATGGAAAGGGGAGGTAAACAAGAGGAGAAGCATATCTAGCTGTCACAGACAATGTTTGTGGAAGGTCTGCTGGCCAGTCTCTGATTTGAGAGGTCTTTGTTTCCTCCCCACTGCACAAGCCTGTAGCATACAGACAGCATATATTGTACACAGACCATCCCAG
>JAJPUD010028416.1:0-14709 GCA_023553655.1 Myrmecobius fasciatus
ACCTGTCAGATTGGCTAAAATGACAGGAAATGATAATGATAACTGTTGGAGGGGATGTGGGAAAACTGGGACACTGATACATTGTTGGTGGAACTGTGAACGGATCCAACCATTCTGGAAAGCAATTTGGAACTATGCTCAAAAAGTTATCAAACTGTGCATACCCTCTGACCCAGCAGTGTTTCTACTGGGCCTATATCCCAAAGAGATTTTAAAGGAGCGAAAGGGACCCATATGTGCAAAAATGTTTGTGGCAGCCCTTTTTGTAGTGGCAAGAAACTGGAAATTGAAAGGATGCCCATCAATTGGAGAATGGCTGAATAAATTATGGCATATGAATGTTATGGAATATTATTGTTCTCTAAGAAACAATCAACAGGAGGTTTTCAGAGAGGCCTGGAGAGACTTGCATGAACTGATGCTGAGTGAAATCAGCAGAACCAGGAGAACATTATACACAGCAACAATACGATGATCAATTCTGATGGACATGGTTCTCTTCAACAATGATGTGATTCAAACCAGTTCTTATTGTTCAGTGATGAAGATAGTCATATACATCCAGAGAGAGGCCTGTGGGAACTGAGTATGGACCACAACACAGCATTTTAACGCTTTCTGTGAATATTTCCATGCATTTTGTTTTCCTTCTTAGATTGTTTTTTTTCTTCTTCTCATTCTAGATCTGATGTTTCTTGTGCAGTAAGATAACTGTATAGATATGTATACATGTATTGGATTTGTCATATAATTTATCATATTTAGCATGTATTAGATTACCTGTCATCTAGGGGTGGGGAGTGGGGGGAAAGAGGGGAAAAGCTTGGGAAAAAAAGTTTTTGCAAAGGTCAATGTAGAAAAATCACTCATATGTTTTGTAAATAAAAAGCTTTTAATAAAAAAAAGAAAAAAAGGGTAAAAGAAGGCAGGAAGGGTAATACGAGGGAAGGCAGATTGAAGGGGGGGTTGGTGAGAAACAAAACACTACTAAGGAGGGGTGGAATGGAAAGAGGGAACAAAAATATATACAGGGGAGAAAATAGGATGGAGGGAAATACACAACTGGTAATCATAACTGTGAATGTGAATGAGACGAACTCTCCTATAAAATGGAAGTGGGTAACAAAATGGACCAAAACCCAGAATTCTACAGTATGCTATTTACAAGAAACACATTTGAAATAGAGAGATACACACAGAGTAGGTAAAAGATTGTAACACAATATATTATGCTTCAACTAAAGGAAAAAAAGGAGGGGCAGAAATGTTGATCTTATACAAAGCAACAGAAAAAAAATAGATCCAATTAGAAAAGATAAGAAAGGAAGCTACATCTTGTTAAAAGGTGCCATAGATGGTCTCTATCGATGTTTGCTTGCATTGGGTTTCCTTTCTCAGATATTTTTTGTTCATGTAGATATGATTGTTCTTGCACAGCAAGATATGTATGGAAATATGTATACATATATTCGATTTGTCAAGTATTTTAATATAATTAACATGTAGTGGACTTCCTGTCATCTAGGGGAGGGGAGGGGACTAGAGGGAAAATTTGTAATGGAAAGCTTTGTAAGGATCAATGTTGAGGAACTACCCATACATATGTTATGCAAATAAAAAGCTTTAATAAAAAAAATAAAATTAAAAAAGGTGCCATAGACAATGAAGTAATACTGACACTAAACATATATGTATCAAATGGTACAACATTCAAATTCTTAGAGAAGTTAAGCCAGTTACTAGAAACTGGAAGCTGAATGGATGACCATCAATTGGAGAATGGCTGAACAAATTATGGTATATGAATGTTATGGAATATTATTGTTCTGTAAGAAAAGACCATCAGGATGATTTCAGAGAGGCCTGGAGAGACTTACATGAGCTAATGCTGAGTGAAATGAGCAGAAGCAGGAGACCATTATACAGGACAACAACAATACTATATGATGATCAATTCTGATGGACATGGCTCTCTTCAACAATGAAATGTTTCAAATCAGTTCCAATTGTTCAGTGAAGAAAGCCATATTCACCCAGAGAGAGGGATATGAAATGTTGACCACAACATAACATTTCCATGCTCTCTATTGATATTTGCTTGCATTGTGTTTCCTTTCTCAGATTTTTTTTGTAGATACAATTTTTCTTGCACAACAATGATAAGTGTGGAAATGTGTATATATATATATATGCATATATATACATATATATGCATATATATATACATATATATATTCGATTTGTCAAGTATTTTAACATAATTAACATGTAGTGGATTTCCTGCCATCTAGGGGAGGGTTGGGGACTAGGGGGGAAAATTTTGTAACAGAAAGCTTTGTAAGGGTCAATGTTGAATAATTACCCATACATATGTTTTGCAGATAAAGTTTTCATAATTAAAAAAAAAAGAAGTTAAGCCAGTTACAAGAAGAAATAGACAGTAAAGTTATACTAGAAGGGACTTCAACCTCCTCGTCTCAGAATTAGATAAATCTAACCACACAATAAACAAGACAGAAATTATGAAAGTTAATAGAATCTTAGAAAATTTAAATATGATAGACCACTGAAGAAAATTAAATGGGGATAGAAAGGAATAAACATTTTTTTCCAGTGGTACATGACACCAATACAAAAACTGACCATGTATTAGGGTATAAAACCTCACAATCAAATGGAAAAAGGCAGGAATAGTAAATGCGTCCTTCTCAGATCACAATGCAATAAGAATTACATTTAATAAAGAACCAGGCAAAGATCAACTAAAAACCAATTGTAAATTCAATAGTCTAAATCTAAAGAATGAGTGAGTCATACAACAAATAATAGAAACAATCAATAATTTTATCCAAGAAAATGGCAATAATGTGACAATATATAAGAACTTATGGGATGCAGCCAAAGCAGTTCTTAAGGGAAATTTTATATCTTTAGATACTTACATGAATGAAATTGAGAAAGAGGTCAATGAATTGGGCATGCAATTAAAATAGCTAGAAAACCAATTTTAAAAATCCCAATTAAATATCAAATTAAAAATTTTGAAAATAAAAGAAGAAATTAATAAAATTGAAAATAAGAAAACTATTGAGATAATAAAATTAAGAGTTGATTTTATGAAAAAAAACCAAAATAGACAAATTTTTTATTAATTTGATTAGAAAAGGGAAAGAAATAAAACAAATAACTTGCATTAAAAATGAAATGGGTGAACTTACCACCAATGAAAAAGAAATAAAAGCAATAATTAGAAGCTATTTTGCCCAACTGTATGTCAACAAATATGATGATCTAATTTAAATAGATGGATATTTACAGAAATATAAGTTACCCAGATTAACAGAAGGGGAAATATATAATACTTAAATAATCCCATTTTAACAAAGAAAATTGAACAAGAAATTCATGAATTCCCTAAGAAAAAATCTCCAGTTTCAGATGTATTTACAAGTGAATTCTATTAAACATTTAAAGAATAATATAATTACACTATTATATAAACTATTTGGGAAAAAAATAGACAAAGGAGTCCTGCCACAAATATGGTGCTGATACGTAAATCAGGTATCAAACAGAAAAAAGATAATTATGGACCAAATCCCCCTACTGAATACTGATGTAACATTTTTTTTATATTTTTTTTAATTTTATTTTATTTGCATAACATATGTGTGGGTAATTCTTCAACAATAACCCTTACATAGTTTTCCGTTACAAATTTTTCCCCCCAACTTCCCCACCCCTTCCCTAGATGGCAGGATATCCACTACATGTTAATTATGTTAAAATATTGGCAAATCGAATATATGTATACATATTTCCAAACTTATCATTGTTGTGCAAGAAAAATCTTATCTACACAAACGATATATCAGATAAAGGAAACACAATGTAAGCAAACATCAATCAAGGAGTATGAGAATGTTATGTTGTGGTCCACATTTCGCATCCCTCTCTCTGGGTGTATATGGCTTTCTTCAGTGAACAATTGGAGGTAGTTTGAAACATATCATTGTTGAAGAGAGCCATGTCCCTGATGTAACATTTTAAAATAAAATATTAGCAAGGAGATTAAAACTTAATAGCAGGATAATACATTATGACCAAGTGGGATTTACAGCAAGAATGCAGAGCTGTCTCAATATCAGGAAAACTATTGGCATAACTGACCATATCAATAACATAATTAACAGAAATCATATAATTATCTCAATACGCTTAGAAAAAGCTTTTGACAAAGTATAGTATCTATTTCTATTAAAAACACTAGAGATCATAGGAATAAATGAAGCTTTCTTTTTTAAAAAAAAGAACAGGATCTATTGGAAACTATCAGCAAACATTATTTGTAATGGGGAGAAACTAGAATTCCCAATAAGATCATGGGTGAAACAAGGATGCCCATTATCACTGTTATTATTCAATATTAGAAATGTTGGCTCTAGCAATAAGAAAAGAAAAAGAAAGGAGGAAATAGAATAGGCAATGAGGAAATAAAACTATCCCTCTTTGCACATGAGAATTATCCAAAAATCTACTCAAAACAAAATACAACTTTAGCAAAGTTGCAGGATATAAAAATAAACTGACACAAATCAAGCATTTTTATGTTACCAGTAAAGCCCACCAATAAGAGATAAAAAGAGAAATCCCACTTAAAATAACTGTAGACAAAATAAAATATTTGGGTGCCTATCTGCCAAGATAAACCCAGAAACTATATGAACACTACAAAATGCTTTTCATACAAATAAAGTCAAATCTAAACAACAAGAAATATATCAGTTTCTCATGGGTAGGTCAAGCTAATATAATAAAAATGGTAATTCTACCTAAATCAGTCTATTTATTAAGTGCCATACAATAAAATTGCCACAAAATTATTTTATAGAGCTAGAAAAAAATAATAAAAAAATTCATCTGGAAAAATAAAAAATCAAGAATATTCCTACACTGCACAAATGGCCTGTTCTTATACCATGACAATTTCTTTATTGAGGAATGGCTCCTAAAAATATGACCCAGTCTCTTATCTATCTTAGATGTAATGTACGTATTATAGAAAGTTTCTCCAAAGAGTTTTTTCCTACTTACACTTCTCATTTGGAATTTCTTTCGATCTTTCCAGGTGATCAAGAAGCCATATTAACACAACCTTAATCCTTAAGGAATTTGCCTCATTGGAAGAGCAATTTAAGTCCTGCCCATCCCCGAGTCACTCAAGTCCAAACTTTGTGTTTTCTTCCTTTGGGATGAGGAAAGAGAAGAAGGGATTGATAGCAACTGATCCTCTCACACTTTTTGGTGGCAAAGTGCTAAGGATTTTCTAGAGGACCTTCCACATTTTAAATGCTTTGGGAGATTTTCCTGGACAGTTCTTCTAATATAAGTAAGACTAATGAGGTAAATAAAAAGAAATAAAAATTATATCTATCATTAAGAAAAAGATGAAAAAAATGTAGAGGAGAGGAAAATACAGAAACCTTTGGGCTTTTCCCCTCCCTTCTTGGGGAGAACCAAAACTCAGAAGATCTCAATGATCTTGACCATAGGTAATATCAAATCATTATATTTTGTAGTGAGTCTCTTAATGCAAAGCAGTGACAGTGAGCAGAAACAGCAGCAGTACCACAACACACATAATTTCATGCGTTAGGGTCCCGTATAATATGCAATCTCTCTTATGATCTAAGTTGATAATTAGACTTCCTGAATACTACTACTTAATCAGTATTCCTTTAATAACCTATCAAAACCTCTTCTTACCTGACAGTCACATCTGGGGAATGATATGAAATCTTTTCTTCCTTCTATATTTTGTGCTTTTTCCTTCTGTATTCTGTGTCACTTTCTTCCATGGGGACTAAAGAATTCTCCCTTATCTCTATCCACATATTCAGTTTTGCCACAGAGTAAGCAGATCCCCTTCCTTCCAACAAATACACATTCATCATAATTATATGGTGACAATTTCATATTCTCCATGCTATTAAAAAGCAAGGCATCTACCAAGAATAGCATACTTTGGCTCTCTAAGTCCTTTATGGGAAGTTGTCAGAACCCTCCCAGAGAAAAGGAAGTCTACCAATTGAAAAGGATCTGATTTATTTTTCTGGTATGTAAGGAGATATCTGAGAGAGAAAAAGGCCAGGATATCTCTTCTTTGGGAAAGAAATAAGTAAATGTGGAGAGTGTCAGTCAGAATCATGAATAAAAATAATCTATTTTTCTCAGGTAAGACTGTTCAAAAACTGGATGGGAGCAAAGAATACTCTTCTTCTTTGGTAGCAATGATTTTTTATGGCTTCTGACCTGGGCAATCAAATGTTTAATGATGCAGCTGTTCACTAACATTGGGGGAACTTCTTACTTTGAGATGGAAGAATGCCATTTTGCCAGGGGGAGACAGATTAAGGGACTCTTGGGTTCAGTGGATGCTCTGACTGGTACAAGGAGCCTGGTTGGGCAGGTATAGCTGCTTTATCCTTAGTTATAAAGATCATATGATCACATACCCAGCTCAACATAACACTGCCACCTCAATGTTCTAACTGGCAGTAGATCTAATCCCTTATCTCTGCTGTTCTTGTAATGTCTCCCACCTAGTTGTTTAGCATTTGATGTATCTGATGATTGGTAACATTCCCTACAAATAACTAAATTGAAAAATATTGACAAAATTCTTCCATTAGTCCTGACCAGTCCAATAAATGGTGCACAAACTGTGCACCAAACAGCATGCTAAATGCTAGAGATGTGATTAATAAAAAGAAAAACAGTTCTTGCCCTCAAGGAGCTCACAATCTAAAGAGGAAGACAACATATAAAAAGAGAGAAGAAAAAATGAGAAGGGGAAGGAAAACAGTAAGGGACACTTGCCCGGGAGCATTTTATATCCATAATCATGGAGATAAAATCAGGGAAAGTAGCAGATGCAAAGTGGAGTGAGCTGAGAGTCCATTTTCTGTCTTTTGCAAAGGTAGGCATTGGGAGGAATTTGTTACCACACCCTCTAATCCGCCAATCAAAGGAGAGAGACAAATGAAGGAGGTGATGTCAATCAAAGCTTGAGTTAGCAGCAGAATATTGAGGTAAGAAGTGAGGAGTTTCTTCTGAGGGGGCCAGCTTTCTCAATAGAGTTGAAGACAGGCAGAGCAACTGATACAAAGAAAAATATAAAGGGGACAGCATTTGATTGTCTAGACCTGTTCTTTCCAGGCTTAAGATTACTTGGCCAGACCTATGGTCATTGCCTAAGAATCAATGTAAGTGAATATTTTTTTCTGCCCAATCAAGATTGTTTCATAAGCAAACCATGCAGTCTGGACCTCAGATCAGTGAGAACACTTGCCAGGATCCCCATTCCTCTTACCAGATTAGTGACTTGAATTCCAGTAGCAATATCTCTCTAGTAGTAATTATTGATAAACCAGGTAAAATCATATCTCTAGATAGATACTGATTGGACTGGCTAATGGAGGGGGTAAGAGGTCTGTGCTGGAAGAATAAATTTCTGGCATAATTGCCACCTGTTTATAAAAAGCACTAACCAAATTAAGATAACTCTGAGGTACCACTCTACACACCTCTCAGATTGGCTAAAATGATAGGAAAAGATAATAATAAATATATAAGGGGATGTGGAAAAACTGAAACACTAATACATTGTTGGTGGAGTTGTGAACTGATCCAACCATTTTGGAATTAGGCCCAAAGGGCTATCAAACTATACATACCCTTTGATCCAGCAGTGTCTCTATTGGGCTTCTAGATCCCAAAGAGATCACAAAACAAGTGAAAAGAACCCACATATACAAAATTATTTGTAGCAGCCATTTTGGAGTGGCAAGGAACTGGAAACTGAATGGATGCCCATCAGTTGGAGAATGGTTGAACAAATTATGGTATGTGAATGTTATGGAATATTATTGTTCCATAAGAAATGATCAGCAGGATGATTTCAGAAAGGCATGCAAAGATTTACATGAAATGATGCTAAATGAAGTGAGGAGAACCAAGATAACATTGTACACAGCAACAACAAGATTATGTGATGATCAGCTTTCATGGACTTGGCTCTTTTCAATACTGATTCAGGTCAGTCCTAATAGACTTGTGATGGAGAGAGCCATCTAGAAAGAGGACTATGGGGACTGAGTGTGGATTACAACACAGTATTTTCACCTTTTTGTTGTTTGCTTGCTTTTTGTTTTCTTTCTCATTTTCTTTCCTTTTTGATCTGATTTTTCTTGTGCAGCAAGGTAATTGTGGAAATATGTATGGAAGAATTACAAATGTTTAACATATATTGGAGTATTTGCTGTCTTGGGGAAGGGGTTGGGGGAAAAGGAGAAGAAAAAATTTGAAACACAAGGTTTTGCAAGGTTGAATGTTGAATACTATCTTTGCATATATTTTGAAAATAAAAAGTTAAAAAGGCACTAACATTTGAGAGACCCAGGAAAGTGTGGTTTTTATTGTGATGTTGTTCAATTGTTTCAGTCATGTCTGACGACTCTTTGTAACCTTATTTGGGTTTGGTTTATTTGTTTGTTTTTGGAAATGATGCTGGAGTGCTTTACCATTTCTTTCTCCAGCTCATTTTACAGATGAAGAAACTGAGGCAAATAGGGTTAAATGACTTGCTCAAAGTCATATAGTTAATAAGTGTCTGAGGCCAAAGTTTGAACACAGGAATATAAGTATTCCTGATTCCAGCTCCAGCACTCTATCTTTTGTGCCACCTTGCCATCAGTAGTCCCCCAGGAACAAGCAAACTACCTGTCTCAAAACTCTGATATTAATTGAATGTGGGACAATGTCTGTGTTGAAGATTATACTATACCAATTAATAGTAATTATATATCATATATATCATATCAATTAACCTGTTAGTACTTCAGCTTCTTCATCTGTATAATGGGGATATTAGACTCAATGATCTCTTTCCTTTTATGGTCCTATAACTATAGACATATAAAGAATATAAATGACCAAATTCCTATTTCAAGAGTGTTATCAGAATCTTTCTTTAAATAAATTTGAATTTCTTTCTATTATCAGGATTCAGCAGATTCTGACTGTGGAGTCTGGCTATTGTACTAGGTGAAGCATACTGGAATTCACCCAGGCCAATTTACAGTCTGAATACCTCCTTAGCTAAAAAGTAAGAAAAAAATTTGATTCCACAACTACTTGTTTTTGTGTTCACACTTATTTATACTTTCTATATGCTGGAAGGTTAATATGTCATTAGAAGTTTCTCTTTTTTTTTAAGAAAGAGTATTAAAAACATTTTGATTTAGTGACCCAAACTGTTGTTACTGACAACAATTAACATTAAAACATTTTTCAGTAGTGTCTTAGCAAAATCATAATTGACTGAGTCTTAAATGAAAAGATTGGTCTGCATTAGGGTCTACAGATAGCAAGACATGATTACATTAAGATAAAGGAAAATAATTTTTTCCATCCATTGTACTAATAAAATCAAGTTACCTTTCTCAGTGCAATACATTTCTAGAACACTAATGCAATATAAACATTGATGAGTTCAGTGGTATAACAAATTTTCTCCAAGAAATATTTGGCTCTATGTCCTAAGAGTGCTTTTCTACTCCCCTAATTCCTCAAACTGTCTTTGCTCCCTCTTGTCTGTCTACCTGAGTATTTTAGGTTAGAGACCCTCTTAAGAGAGAACACAAAATGGATTTTCAGGCTATACCAAGGTAAATATTTTGAAATGTTTGATCAAAAATTTTTCACTTTTTTTGTATTATCTTCCTTCATAGCTAAATTTGATATGAAAACTAAGTAGGATATGCATGTACTTATTACAAGATGGCAGAAGTTAACATTTAAAAACAAGCTTGATGTTCTGGCCTAATTCAAGCTATTTCCCTAGTTGTTTAGGTTGTTGGAACAAAATAAGACACTGAGAGATCATTCAATGGTTAACAAAAAAGATGAGTTAGACATGGAAAGAAAAGGATTTTCTACAATGACAGGCATTGAGGATGCCTCAAGTTGATTCAGCTGAGAGAAGCTTTCTTGCTTGAGTTACTTTTCATAATCTTCCAGCCAATCATCAAAGAGCATTTCTAGAATTCCTCAAGACTGTTTTGTACTTAGGAGATGAAATTAAGCTAATACTTTGAGCTTTTAGTTCTCTAAGCCAACCAAATCTCAAGCCCTTTTAAGGAAATATTAGCCTGATTTGTACAGAGGCAGGGATTAGGATACTACTCTTATCAAGCTTTTCTCTTTGGAATTTCATCGTTAGAACCCAAAAGTAGCTATGGTATAATAGATTTGTTTTAAGAAGATTTACATTCAAATTCTTGCACTACTTTTTATTAACAGTGATCTTATGTAGTCAATTAGCATCTTTATCCCTCAATTTCCTCATTTGAAAAATGGAATAGTCTCTGTGATCCCTATTCTTTTGTTACTATTGTGAGGATCAAATAAGATAAGGTATGTAAATACATTTCAGCTTTTATTATTACTACTTATGATTTACCAAATTTACTGAACCAACCATGGTCATGTTGATATGACCTAGGAATTCATCTCTCTGAGAGGAAAGTCTCACTGGGCTAAGTGAATAATGAGCCTATAATCATTTACAAAACAGAAAGATGTTCATGATTAAATGACAAGACACTCCTAAGGGAATACCTTTGCCTTTTTCAATCTCCAGTTCTAAAAATAAGATAACATATTGCATTTAAAAATGTTTCATGTTCTTGCATTTCTCCCTGACTGTTTTTAAATCTAATTTTTAACCCTCTGGCATTTGAAATTGTTATTAAGTTACTTTATGGGAGAATTACCATTTTTATTTCTAATTATATGCCATATAGAATTCATGAAAAATTCATGGTATAATAAGAAAAGCAAAAAAAAATGTTTGTGAAGCTATGGGAAATGTATCAAAGTCTTGGGGTCATAACTCAAAAGCTGAGAGACAAAAGCCCTGAATTCAAGTTCTGATTCTACTTCTAATAATTATGTGACCCTGATGAGTGACTTAAATCCTTGGATATTACCTTTTCATTTAGAAAATTAATGAGATTAGATGATCTGTAAGTCTCCTTTCAAGTCTAAAATGCTACTATTGCCCTTTCTGAGTAGTGAAGGTATTCATCACCATGTGAATGGGGCATAAAGAGTGGTGTGCTTGTAAATTTTTAACAACTTGCTCTCTGGGGGGGAGAAATGGTATGTTGGAATGCATTTTAAGGCTTATTATGCATTGCTAACATTTTTTTGCACGACTTTCTTAAGTCTAGAAACCAACAAAATAATAAATCAAGCCCTCATTTGTAGTATTGCCGATTTCTGAGTAGTAAATTCTCATACCGAAAATTTAACATTTGACTCTAGGAAACCAAATCAAGTCAACTCCAGCATCCTGAGCCTAACTACAGGTCAATGGCATTTCTCTGATATAGGGAAGGGACTGGAGCTGATACTTAAAAACAATGAAAAGCTCATAAATCATGTTTGATGCTTACTATTGGCTTCTTTGTCCATGTGATGGATGATGGGAAATAAGATGAGCTAGTACAATTCAGATAGACTGGATCCTTCCAGCACTTCCCTCATAACTCATTGCCACAATTCTGGTGCAAGCTATTCATGGTATCTAGAATAATTTAAACCATGAAACTAGACAAATGCAAAAACCTGGGAACACTCCCACATGAGGTGATAATGACATAGAAAGACAAAGTATCATACACCTTTACGTTTCAAATAGTCCTTTATGTCTTCATTTCTCTCATTTGCTCCTCAAAGTACATCCATTGGAAAGAAGCAACTCCTACCTCCTTGGTAGACCTATGAAGCCTACCAAGTCTTCTCAGAAGCAGTACTTACATGGGAACTAACTCTCTCTTAGATGATTTTAGCATGAGCCAAAAGTTCTGTTACAGTTGAAATGCTCTTCTTCCTCACTTTTAGCTTATAAAAACCCTAGCTTCATTCCAAATCCTTCTCGATATTATCTCCTACACAAAGACTCTTTTTATTCTTCCGGTTGTTGGTGCACTCCCTTATTAAAGATTATTTGGGGGCAGCTAAGCGGCGGAGTGGATAGAGCACCAGTCCTTAAGTCAGGAGGACCTGAGTTTAAATCTAACCTCAGACACTTAACATTCCCTAGCTGTGTGACCCTGGGCAAATCACTTAACCTCAACTGCCTCAGAAAAAAGATTATTTGATATCATATGCTCTGGGTATACACACACACTTACATATTTTTGTGTGTATATATATGCATATGTATATGTACATGTACATACATATATGGAAAACCAGTTAAGTATTACAGTATTAATATATATCTGTATATGCTTATTGATCTATCGATATTTTTATATATATATATCACATATATACTTATCTATATCTAGTTCTTAATTGTGTTTGTTACTTTTACCTGTGAAAGGCTTTTATATTTAATCCTGGGAACGATAGGGAACCACTGCTATTTACTAAATGGAGAGGCAAAAGGTGATATGGTTAGATCTGCATTTTAGGAAGACTGATTTGACAGCTGAATGGAGTGGGGAAAGATCTGAGGCAGGGAAGCAATCAGCAGGCTATCACAGTAGTCTGGGTATGAGGTGATAAGAGCAGTATCAGAAAAGATGAGATGACATATATGAGGGATGTAATCAAAATAAAATCAATATATATTGGAAATATTAAATATAGATGGGGTTGAAAGAGAGAAGAGTAAAGAATGACAGCTGGGCATTCATTTTAACAAAGGCTGGTTATATAGGGACCATATACAGAGAATATGATATAAACTCATTTATCAAAGCTGATAGCAAACAGAAAATCAGAGAAGTTATACCAATGAGAATATACCAAATAATATAGAGAGGGAATGAAATCTCCCACTTAGCATTGAGCTTTTCCAGCAATTTCAGATTTCATGCAAGACAAATTCCCTAAAGTCATTAGTGTCTTAAGCTGAGTACAAGGACATAATCAAGGCCCCAGCTCCTTTACATAACCACTTCTTCCCAGAATCTTTTTCTCTCTTCAGGGAACTCTTTCTGAAGAGAATTTAGAAATATAAACCTTTTCTCTTGAAATTTAAGCCAGAAAATGTAAGACCTTTCATTTCTCAAACTATCACCAATTCGACCCCACATTTAGAAATACAAAGTTAAGTAATTAATCTCCACCAATAAGGAGATTCTTATGTAAGTATTCTTTGAGCTCCTGGTTATATTCATAACCCTATTATAATCTAATTTCATCTAATTAACATTAGAAAAATAAGATGAAAGTACATTTCAGGTGAAAATAATGATGACTATAATGAGGAAAAGGAAGGTGAGTTGAAGAAGATAGCAAATTGAATAAGGGAAGATGAAAAGATTTACGTGAATCTGCATACTATATGATATGAGACCAAAATATTTCAGGATCTAGGTCTCATGTTGACTCATGAAAAGTTGGATCCCATGAAAGAATCCCTTGCTAAAAATTAGCAGCAAAGACATTTTTATGGAATGTGGGGAGACCAAAAATGAGCTACTTTGGAAAATACTGTTTTGGGGCCTAACGTTTAAAACTATACTCTTGCCTGACTACATAAGAGAACCAATATAGCTATAGCCAACTCTGATGCTTTAGTAACAATTAAGTTACAATCCAAACATAAAAATAACATAAGGGGGGAAATGAGAGTTTTTGGAGGAGAAGAAAACAAAAAAAAGGAGCTTTGAAAATGAGACTCCAAATTTTTTTCAGATCATTGATTTACTAGATAATAAACTCCCAGAGGGCAAGGATGTACTGTGCCTTTCATATCTTCTTAGTCACTGCTTATGATACATTACCAACATGTTTTCTATACGTCAGACTTTCAATAAATATTGCTGGTAAATAAATAACTTCTGTCAATGTCATGTTCTGATAATATTCTTCACTTTTAAAGCCTAAATTTTCTACCCTTCCTATTATTATCTTTCATGTATCCAGACCATTATTTTTCTTTTTTTTTTAGCAAACATCTTTAATTGTATGAAATCAGTATACAAAGATCAATCTATAAGCACCTACTATGTGTCAGTAATTGTGATAGGCACTGTGAATATTCAAAGAAGAATGAAACAGTACCTGAATTCAAGGATCTTATATTCAATTAGGGGAGACATCAGATGAGCATATGTATATAGAGGAAATAAGAATATACAAAACGTATCCAACACGGACTAAATGAAGGTATGCACAAGTAGATGGAATAGATTTGGAAAGGCTTTAGGCAAAAGTTGGCCCTTAAACTGAGCTGTAAAGGAAACTAAATATTCTAAGAACTTGCAGGAAAAAGGGAGATTATATCAAGCATCAGGGACAGCCTGTGCAAAAATGTTATGAGAAAAAAGCAAAAGTGTCAGGTTAGTCAGATTGTAGAATTCACAAAAAGGAGCTGTAAAGGCAAGAAGTTGATGGGTTATGAAGACTTTTACCAATGGAGCTTATTCTTGAATCTATAGATAATAGGGAGTCAGAAGAGATTATTGAATAGGGGAGTGACATGATCAGACCTCCATTTTTGTAAAATTTACTTTGGCAGCTATGTTGCTGGAGGCACAAAGAGGTTCACAATGCAGGCAAAGAGAGCCTGAGTAGTAGGGGGAGAGGGAGGAAGGGAAAGAAAAGAAAAGAGTCAGGAAATAGTTT
>JAJPUD010028417.1:2105-14708 GCA_023553655.1 Myrmecobius fasciatus
TCCCTGTGGCTTGTGGTCTCTGCTAGCCAGTGTGTCTTCTCAGTGGAAAATGATAATGAAAGACAAATAAAAGGAGAAAGCACAGTGGCTCAGGGCCAGTTAGGGGAGGGAATGTTACCGAAATCAAGTGAGTAGGCTCTCATTATTGCTGGCATCCCACAATCCATCACTGAGTACATCAAACAGATATACTTAATCATGTTAGAATCTCCCCTGAACAGTATGACCAGCCCAAGTCATCCAGGTCTTTAGTCACCTTTTCAGGGGGTCAGAACAGGTACAATATAAGCAGTGATAGCGCAAGTTTTTCCCAGGCAACCCCAACCATTTGCCTCTACCCTAACCAGAAGGAGGCTCCTACAGAGGCTCATATCTTTCAAGAACATTATGGCATTCCCCAGTGAGATTTGACCAGCTGATAATACACAGTGTCACTTCGCCATCATGCATGGAAACACTGAATTCAGAGGCACTGTATCCAGCTCCTCAGAGGAAATAAGTTAATGGGGTCTACATATATCTGCTTGGACAAATTCTCATGAATTCACCATTCCAAATAAGTTAATTGGTTTCATTATGAGACATCAAGACAAAAAAATCAATGAGATCCCTCAGATATGTGAGGCTCAGAATGAAACTACCAATTCAGTGAAATAATATACTGGTAGGCAGGTTACCATCACTGGATCTCTTGCCAGCATTATCATGGCTTAGTACCTAATTACTATAACTTTCCTCAGAGATGGGAGGGCATGGAGAGCAGCTTGGATAATGCAAACTCACCTATGACCCTTCTGCTGTTCATAATCCAGCTGTGTATTTTATGAGCAGGTAACAATTAGAGATGTTAAATACTTTATAAATTTTTGAGTTTCTATGCAACTTTATCATTCACCCATGGTTTTTTAAAATCATGTTTTAATTCCTTTCTTTGTTAAGAATTTAATTCTGAGAAACAAATGAAATGTTATAGTTTTAGTTAATTTGTTTGATTTTGTTTTTGTTCAGATTTTTGGGGAGGGGGTGGAAGCAAGAAGGCAGAGTACACAAATCTTGGCTCCTCCTGTCATCCGTTAGATCAACAACAGATCAAGTCTGTGAACTGATTTTGGAGTGACAAAACACACAAATATTTGGAGTAGAATTCCAGCAAAAGATATTCTTGAAGAATTTCACAAAAGGTCTGGTGCAACTGGACAGGAGAGGCTGGGCAGAGTGAGTACAGAAAGCCAAGGCCATGTGGTATCCACTTGCCAGGGAATCTACCAGGAGGCTGTTAGACAAAATATAGCAGGTTTGGCTACTCTGTCCTGGTGACAAGCCAGTGGAATAGAAGATTAGGTGTGAGACATCCAACACAAATATAAAAGGCAAATAATGAACCTTTGAAATCCGGAAAAACAAGGGACCTGGCCAAGCCCACTCACCAGTGGAATTCAGTCAGCATTAGCCTAGGTCAGACTTAAAGTCACTGTGGCTTGTCAAAGTAGCTTAGGACAATTTCCCTTTTGTGCTAGGAACAGACTTTAACCTTTAAAAAATGAGCAAAAAACAAACAAACAAAACAAAACAAAAAGAACTCTGACCATGCATAGCTTTTATGGAGAAAGGGAAGAACAGACCTCATAGGTACTAAAGGCAAATCCCTTCGGATGAAGTCCCAATGGGTGATATGAGTTGGTCCCCATCTTACAAAGATCTCTTTGGAGAATTCAAAAAGCACCTTAAAAAAGAGTTAGAAGAAAAATGAGGAAAGAAAATGAGAACGTTGCAGGAGAATTTGGAAAAGGAAAAACAGAAATTATCTAAAGAAAACTTCTTAAAAATCCATTTAATTAAATAGTAATACATGTAACTTCTTGGTTATCCTGCCATCTAGGGGAGGGGTGGGGAGTTGGGGGGAAAATTTGTAACGGAAAGCTATGTAAGGGTTATTGTTGAAGAATTACCCACACATATGTTATGCAAATAAAATTTAAAAAAACCCTCAAAATCAAATGCAGAAAAGCAGAAATAGTAAATGCATCCTTCTCAGATCATGATGCAATAAAACTCACATGTAATATTAAAAAAAATCATGTAACTTCTTACAAAATGCATTTGATGAAATGAAAAAAAAATCATATAGCTTCTTTCAAAATAGATTTGATGAAATGGAAAAAAGAAAGCAATTCCTTGAAAAACAGAATATGTGAAATGGAAAAAAAAATCCAATGAACAAAATACCTCACTTAAAAGTTCAGTGGACCAAATGCAAAAGGAGATAAAAAAGCTAACTGAAGAAAATAAGTCACTAAAAATTAAAATTGAAAATGGAAATAAATGACTGAATGGCACTTAAAGAATCAGCCAAACAAAAGGAAAAAAAAGAAAAAAGAAAAAAAAATTGAAGAAAATGTAAAATACTCCACTGGAAAAACAAATGGGCTGGAAAATAGATCTAGGAAAGACAATTTAAGAATTATTGGACTTCCTGAAAAGTATGGTAAAAAAAAAAAAGAGCTTAGACATCATCTTCCAGGAAATCATCAAGGAAAATTACACTGATTTCCTAGAAGAAGAGGGGAAAATAGTCATTGAAAGAATTTACCAATTACCTCTTCAAAGAGACCCCAAAATGAAAACTCTAAGGAACATCATAGCTAAATTTCAGAATTATCAGATATAGGAGAAAATATTGCAAGTATCCCGAAAGAAACTATTCAAATATTGTGGAGCCACAATCAGGATTATCCAGGACCTAGCAGCTTCCATTTTAAAAGATCCAAGGGAGCTAGAATTTGATATTCCAAAAAAGCAAAAGAACTTGGATTACAACCAAGAATCATCTACCCACAAAAATTAAGTATTACTTTTCAAGGGGAAAATGGGCATTCAATAAAACAGGTGAATTTCATTAATTTTTGATTAAAAAACCAGAGGTGAACAGAAAATTTCATCTTCAAATACAGAAATCAAGAGAAGCACAAAAAGGTAAAAAAAAAGGAAAGAAAATTAAAAAAACCTGTCTTTTGAAAGTTAAACATTTATATCTCTGTAAGGAAAGATATGTTAAACTTTTAAGATATGTATCTCTCTTATGGGTATATGTAGAGGGTACAGGTATAATTTGAATTTATTGCAATGATATAAAAAAGAAGGAAAAAAAGAAAATTCTACTGGAAGAAGAGGAAAATGAAGTTAAAATGGGGTAAATTACATCTGATGGAAAGGGAAAATTTCTCATATTTCAGGGAAAAAAAGAGAAAGGATGAGTATTGTGTGAATCTTATTCTCATCAGATTTGTTTTAAATACAAAATATCAGACACATTTAGTTTCACAAAAAAAAAAAAAAAAAAAAAAAAAAAAAAAAAATTTTTTTTTCATCCTACAGGAAAGTGGGGGTGGAAAGGGAAAAAAGAGGTAGGATGGTACAAGGGACAACAGAAGGGTAAGTGGAAAAGTAGAAGAAAGAGGGAAGGACTGTAAAAGGGGAGGGCAATTTGAGGGATGTAGTAGTCAGAAGGAAAACACTGGGGAGGAGGGAAAGGGGGAAAGGAAAAAGAAAAAAAAACATAACTTGATGAAAGCAAGAAGACAGGAAATAAAAAATTAGTCATTTTAATCATGAATGTGAATGAGATGAACTTTATCATAAGATGGAAAAGGACAGCAGACTGGATTAAAATTCAGAATTCTATAGTGTGTTGTTTACAAGAAACACATTCCCTAGAGTGATACATACAGAGTAATGGTAAAAGGGTGGAGGAGAAACTATTATGTTTCTGTGGTTATTACATCCAAATTCCTAGAGAAGTTAAGAGAGCACCAAGAATAATTACATAGCAAAACTATGGTAGTGAGAGATCTCAGTCTTGCTCTCTCAGAACTGGATAAATTGAACCACAAAATAAATAAGAAAGAAGTTAAGGAGATAAATAGAATTCTAGAAAACTTAAGTATGATAGACGTTTAGAGAAAATTGAATGAAGACAGAAAGGAATGTAATTTTCTTGGCAGTACATGGAACCTATACAAAATTGAACCATATATTAGGGCATAAACACCTCAAAATTAAATGCAGAAAGGTAAAAATAGTAAATGCATTGAATTACATTCAATAAATACCCCAGGGAAAATAGACCAAAAATTAATTGGAAACTAAATAATCTAATCCTAAAGAATGAGTGGGTGAACCACAAATCACAGACACAATTGATAATTTCACTCAACAAAATGATAATAATGAGAAAATATATCAAAATTTATAGGATGCAGCCAAAGCAGTTCTTTCTTAGGGGAAATTTTATATTACTAGGTGCTTACATGCATAAAAATAGAGAAAAAGAAGATCAATGAATTGGGCATGTAACTAAAAAAAGCTAGCAAAAGAACAAATTAACCCCTGTCAATTAAATATCAAATATGAAATTATGAAAATTAAAAGGAATATTAATAAAATTGAAAGTATTAAATTAATAAAGAAAAGTAAGAGTTGCTTTTATTAAAAAAAACAACAAAATACAAAAAATAATTAGTTAATTTGATTAGAAAAAGGAAAGAAAAAAAATCAAATTGTCAGTGTCAAAAAATGGGAAAACTTTCCAGCAATGAAGAGGAAATTAGAGCAACTATTAGGAGTTATTTTGCCCAATTATATGGCAATATCTGATAATCTAAATGAAATGTAGGAATAATTACAAAAATATAGATTTCCCAAATTAATAGAAGAGGAAATTAATTACTTAGTCCCATTTTAGAAAAAAGAAATTGAACAGACTATTAATCATGTTCCTAAAACAAAATCTCCAGGGTCACATTGATTTATGTGAGAATTCTATGAAACCTTTAAAAAACAATTAATTCCAATACTATGCAAGCTTTTTGGGAAAATAGGGAAAGAAGGAGTCCTACCAAATACCAAAATAACACACATATGGTGCTTAAACCTAAACTATGTAGGGTCAAAACTGAGAAAGATTATAGACCAATTTCACTAATGAATATTGATGCAAAACTCTTAAATAAAATATTAGCCAACCGATTACCACAAGCTATCCCCAGGAAAATATACTATGACCAAGTAGGATTTATACTTAGGGCTGGTTCAATATTAGGAAAACTATTAGGATAATTGACAACATCAATAACCAGACTATTAAAAATCATATTATTATCTCAATAGATGCAGGAAAAAAATTGACAAAATCTAAGACCCATTCCTAATGAAAATACTAGAGTGTATAGGAAGAAATGGAATTTTCCTTAAAATGATCAGTAGCATCTATTTCAAACCATCAGCAAGCATTATATGTAATCATGGTAAATTAGAAAAATTCCCAATAGTATCAGGGTGAATCAAGGTTGCCCACTACCACTTTATTACTATTCAATATTGTGTTAGAAATGTTAGCTTTGGCAATAAAAGAAGAAAAAAAGAGTGTGAAGGAATTAGAGTAGATAATGAGGAAACCAAATTATCACTCTGGAGATGAAATGATGGTAAACTTAGAAAATCCTGGAGAACCAACTAAAATATACTTGAAACAATTCACAAATTTAGCAAGCAGGATAAAAAATAAATTAATATAAATCACCAGCATTTTTATGAATTACCAAGGAAGTCCAACAGCAAGGATACAGAGAGAATTCCATTTAAAATAACTGTCAATAATATGAAATATATGGGAGTCTACCTGCCAAGGCAAAGTCAGGAACTATATGAACACAATTACACAAGACTTTCTACATAAATGAAGTCAGATCTAACCAAGTGGAAAAACCACTTAGTGCTTATGGGTAGGCCAAGCTAATATAATAAATATGACAATATTACCAAAATTAATCCATTTATTCAGTGCTATACCAATCAAACTCCCAAGAACTTATTCCATAGAGCTAGAAAAATAATAACAAAGTTCATTTGGAATTACAAAAGGCCAAGAATTTCAAGGGAATAAGTGAAAAAATGCAAATGAACGTGGCCTAGCTGTACCAGATATAAAACTATATTATGAAGCAATGGTCCTCAAAACTAAGAAATAGGGAAAGGGAACAACTTTAGAACACAAGATTTTATAAGGCTGAATGCTGAAAATTATCCCTGCATATATCTTGAAAACAAAAAGCTTTAATTTAAAAAAAAAGAAAGAAAAGAAAAAGAAACATTTTCTGGGGAGGAGTTCATGATTGTCTTTTGTTTTTGTCATTGAAATGTATAAGTGGAATACTAATTTTTTTTTGTTTACTTCTTTAAAGTCAATAATTATGTATATTTATTTTTAATTAAAATATGGAGTGGGGTTAAAAAAAATATCTTGTCCATCTCTCATTTATTCCTGAGTCTTCATGTTCCTATTAAGACTTTTCTTGGCAAAGATACTTTAATGGTTTGGCTTTTCCTTCTGCAGGAAAGAAAAAAAGTGAAAGAAAGAAAAAGGGAAAAAAGTGAGGCAAGCAGTGTTAAGTAATTTTCCCAATAGTAATTGTCTGACTAGAGAAGGAAAAAGTACCTGACTATGAAGACCTGCTAGAGGAAGTCAAAAGTATAGCAGGGATAAAGATGAGAAATGACTGTCCTGAATAACCTCCTTACATGGAGGTTCTTGGAAGAGATATTAAATCAGAAACTGAGTGCAATGAACTTCTCTGTCTGGATTCTATTTTCACAATAAAGAACTGGAACATTTCTGAAGAAGTTGAGATAGCCTGATTAGGAATCTTCCCTTAGGTAACTTTAATGGGGTTAAACTTTCAAGGATTCTTTTTGTTGTCCTTGGGCAGTGAATAATGATTTCCAAACCCAAGTCCCTCATTTGACTGAGTCTCTAGCTCTTAGGGTTCCTAATGTGAAGCACTAGTAATTAATCATGCTCTTTGTCTTGGTTTTTCCAAGTGCTTACCCATAGCCTAGTTATATCCTTAATACAAATTAAGTTGAGCCAACAATAGTTACTCAGGATTGACATTTGAAAGTTTCATTAGGAGTGTCTCAATAAAGTAATTTTTTTAAACATACATAATTCTCAAGAAGAGAAACATATTAAGGATCCACCCTGGGACTTACAGGCTTTATCAGGATGTTGTGGTAGACACAAGTCTCGATTTTAGGAAAATGCAAAGTTCTATTTTCTGGGTGTTAAATAATAATAAATAATAATAAATGGCTTTTATGCAGTGCTTTGAAAATATCAAAAGGCTTTCTTAAAATTATTTATTTAAAGTAAACACAAAACAGAAAAAATAGGAGAAAAACAGAAACAGAAAAAAACACTGTGATGCACATTACAGAAGACAAGAGAGGATTCAAAACATGTAACAATAAATTTTCATTTCAATAAAGTATGTATAATAATAAACCATATTATATTCAGAAGTGCCCTCTTTTCTTTGTTTTCTTTTAGGTTTTGTTTTGTTCTCTGTTGTGCACTTTTAATTTTATTCCTCCTCACCTCCACTTCCCCAAAACAGGTTACAATTAACAATGTATATATTTATGTGTATGAGTACACATACACATATATGTACTATTTATACACACACACCTATATATACCTATATTTACATATACATTGATACCTATAATCTTACACACATACACATATACATTCATATATGTCTATGTATCTTTATGCAATGTTTGTCATCTGTTTCTCTGAAAACAGTTATAATTCTTCTTAGGCCCAAGTTGTTTTCATATTTTGCTAAATTCACCACCTCAACATTTCCTCTGCCACAGCAATATTCCAACCTTATATTATCTGTTGGTTCTAAGTAGTCTAAACCAATCATAATATGGCCGAAATATACAGTAGCTTACCTATTTTTCTCTTTTGATTATTCAATCACATACACACACACACATACACACACACACACACACACACACACACTCTTTTCAATACTGCCTCACTCAATAAACCAAAAGGAAAGAAATAGTTTCATCATATGGCAAATAGTGAAAACTATACTCCAATTATTGTAATTTTAGCTTTGTTTGAGATAAATGATTCTTATACCTACTTTTATTTCCTAACAACTTTTAATCCTGATCATTATTGTTCTGTTTGTCTGTCACTACTTCCTATTCCTGTTGACTCCTCTACTTTGCTTCTTTTCTACTCATTCCCTATCCTTGATATTAATTTCCTGCCACCAAGGATCCATCCTTTATTCTTTCACCCACTTTTCCCTCTCTTTTTTTATCTCATTCTCCACTAATCTATATATCTTTTCCAATTTCTATTAATCTACACACCCTTATATATACCACCTTATCCTTATACGCCTTATCCTCTTCCAATTATTTTTAATAAATTCTGAAGAGTTTTATACCCTTCTAGATATATATTATTGTTTTATCTTTAACCCATTCCCAATTTGAGTAATTATCAGAACTACCGGTCATCATCCCTCATTTAATTCCTGTGTTAATTCTTGAAATAATTACTATTTTACCTTATCTTACATATTTTGTTTTTTCAGTCACATCATACTCAGTACTACCTCATTTTTTGTTTTGAACTTCCCTGGTGATCCTCATTATTAAGAAGATACCTTAATCTTCCTGTATTTATATAATCTACTCCCCATATTGTCTGAAAAGTGGAAGTTCCTGTAATTTAGGCTAAAGTTTTTCCCCCAACCCATCTAACCCTAAGATTCCTTACTTCTTATTTCATGGACCTAAGCTAGAAGTGTTTACACTTCAAACAGGGCAAACCTCTTTATTTAGGATGTTCTTCCATTGTTGCTAAAGGACCACTGTTCTGCCCTAAATTTTATTTACTTTTAACCAATCTACGTTAATTTTGAGGCACAGTTTTTTTTCTTGTTTGTGGGGGAAATCTGGGGAGCTGACAATTTTCTGACCTACTGTTCTATCTTCTCAGAATCATCCTGCAAAATTTTCTTTAAGAGCTGAACTCCAAATTCAATTTTCTGAGAGAAGCATAGTCAGTGAATATTAACAGACAAGGATTATCAAATATTCTGCTCTGTCACACACACACACACACACACACACACACACACACACACACACACATTCACTTCAGTACTCCCTCGCTCCGTAAACCAAGAGGAAAGACATAGTTTCATCATATAGCAAATGGTGAAATCTATATTCCAATTATTTTAAAAATTAGATCTGCTTCCTATCAGATTGTGAACAAGAATCTGTTTCTGGTAGTCTCAGAAAGTTTCTCTGTGTCACTAGTATGGCTTTGCCCTGTTCTTATAGACCTGGATAGGAAGGCAAATGGAAAAATCATACATTGAATATCTTCTGGGTTTAGACAAAATGCCAACTATCATTCCACTTTATCCTCATGAAATAAATGCTGTTAATATTCCCATTATATAGTTGAAGAAATGGAGGTAGACAGAGGTTATGTGACTTCTCCAGAGTCACAAAGTTAATTGTTTGAAGCTAGATTTGAATGCAGGCGCAGTGAACCTGGAATCAAGAGCACTCAAGTTCGAATGCATCCTCAGAGATTTACTGCTACCTTCGAAGGTAATTGTGAATAGCAACTGATATATTTTAAGTCCTTCTCATAGTGCCAAACACTGATCAACTGCCTAATATATGTTTGTTACCTCTCCCTACCTCTATTCTCATTCCCAGAACCAAAAGAAGTATGGGATCCTAGGATGGCAGAAAAGTAGAACAGCATGTTAGCTTGTATGCCTTTTGTGTGAATGAGTGCTCCACAGATGATTTTGCGTAATTCTGATAAATTCTATGTTTACATTAAAATTTGGTTTGATGGAGAGTTTGACTGATGCATTGACTTTTTTCATTACACATTTAATTATTTCATAATTATTTTATCAATATTGGGCCATAGCCAAATATTTTTAATACTCATTGTAGGTTCTGAAAGCTATTTGTGAGATTTAACTCATAAGTATAATATTATTTGAGAATTTGTGGATATGTGTCAAGATGAAAGTCATATATAAAATAGATTTACCAAAAATAGCAAAATCTAGGATCTACTTCCAATTTCACTAGTTCTCTTCTCATTGGAAACTTTAATTTATATATATTTTGCAGCTCAGGATTCAGAGTAATATAAACAGATTATTTTGTAAATATTATTCTGTGTTTCCTTTATACCCATAAAGTCAATGCTGTTGAAAAGCATAGTGCTTGGAGGATCATTCATGGGAGTAGTTCTGATAAATGAAAGATAATGCTGCTTAAGAATAAATATTGCTCAGTGCATATCGTCATACATAGGAATAAAATTGGGGGAAAAATACAACATTGATAGTTTCTCTAAATAAGGAGGAACCTCATCTGTCATCTAATTCAACACATAGGTATTTTCTTTATAGTATCCTTGACAAGTGCTCATCCACCTTCTGATTAAAGACCTCCATTGATGGGGCAACCATTATTTCCTGAGGAAATCTATTCTACATTAAAATAACACTATTTCAGTACAATGCCTAAATTATATTGTCGATGAAGTATTAGTAAATTTTTTGTTCCTTTTTTACATTTTAAAAAATATATTTATTTTTAATCTACATTGTTTTATGAATCATATTAAGAGGGAAAAATTGGAACAAAAGGGGAAAACTATGGCTGAGAGAAAAAAAAGCAGAAAAAATATCTGAGCAGAGCATGTATTGATTTACATTCAATCTCCATAGTTCTTTTTCTGGATGCAGATGGCCTTTTCTATCCAAAGTCTATGGAGATTACCCTTGGATCACTAACTATCCAGAATAACTAAGCCTTTCATAATTGATCATTGCACATTCTTGCTGTTATTGAATATAATATTAGACAATTTTCTTTGATGATCTCTTTAAGAATGACATACAACCTCTTTTTTTCCAGTTATGAACTTTAAGTAGGCCAATAAGTTTTAATTTGACTCTTCTGGATTTTTTATGAGGTTGGCTATTTTTCCAATAAGATATTTTGCATTTTCTTTCACTTTTTATTCTTCTTAGTTTGTTTTATTGATTCTTGATGTCTCAGAGTATCATGTTCCATTTGACTCATTCTAGTTTTTAATGTTTGATTTTCTTCAGTTAGATTTTGTATTTCTTTTTCCATTTGTTTAATTGTACTTTTGAAGGTGCTGTTTTATTCAGCTATTATTTTTTTTGCATTTTGTCAATTGTATTTTTTATGGAATTTCCTACCTTTTCTAAGGTATTGACTCTCTGTTGCATATCTCATTTCTTTTCTCATTTTTCCTACCTCTTTTATATGCCTTTTAAATTCTTTTACAAGCTCTTTCAAGAAGCTTCTTGGGAATTGAGAACAATTCAAATAAATCTCTCAGATTTCTTCTGGGAACATTTTATCCTCATCTGAGTTCGTGTTTTGGTCTTCCCTATCACCACAGTAGTTTTCCTTGGTCAAAATTCCTTTCTCTTTCTTGCTCATTTTCTTTCCTTTTGTTATTTTTCTTTCTTTTTTTTTTAACTTTTGTAGTCTAGCTCTGCTTCTGGGGCAAAAGTGGTGCTGTCCCAAGCTTTCTGTGCAGCTCTGAACCTTGGCTTTTAATCCAGATGCCCCGTGTTTTGCAGGGGGTAGCTTTTTCTGCTCTTTTCAGGAAACAGCCTGGTTTTGCAGGAATCATCTTCTGAGCTAGAACTGGTGCCCTACTGGTTTACTGCACTACTGAGCCAGAATCGATCTCAGTTGCTAATCTGCTGTGATTGAGGCACTCTCACTGGCTTTCCCAGACTTTGTCAGAGCTCAGCTGAACACCCTTTCCGCCTCAGCCTGACAGATCTTTCTTGATGGTTTTCCAATCTATCTTGAGTTGGAGAGGGGATTCCTTTCTTCAGAATATGTTGAGAGGCCTGATTTCATGTGATTTTTGAGGGAAACTGGGAGGGCTTCAACAGCTTCCTGGCTTCACTCCACCATCCTGGATCTACCCTTGGAAATCATCAACCTGTTAGTAACTGTAAATGATCTTTGAGAAATCACAAGGAGACCAGGATAGCTGCGTCATAGTATGTTTGGAGTAAAGTAACAAGAATGTTACAAAAGTAGGAGGGATTCAGATTGTGAAGACTTTTAAGTGTCAAATATATGAAATTATATTCCATTCCAAAGATAATAGGAAGGCACTGGAGTTTACTGAGAGTCATGATTACTTATGTTTTAGGAGAATAATTTTCATAAGCTAGTAGAGTCTAGATTGAAAAGAGAAGTGACTTGAGGGAAAAACCAATTAGTAGGCTATTTCAATAGTTTAGATAAGAGATATTGTTGGCTTAAATTAGGGGGGTGATTGTGAGTTTCAAAAGGAAGTTTATACATGACATATTTGTGTTTTTTTTTGTTTTTTTTTTAATTTTTTTTTATTTAAAGCTTTTTATTTACAAAACATGAGTGACCTTTCAACATTGACCTTTGCAAAAACTTTTTTTCCCGAGCTTTTCCCCTCCATCCCCCCACCCCCACCCCTAGATGACAGGTAATCTTATACATGCTAAATAGGATAAATTATATGACAAATGCAATACATGTATATATATATATATCTATACAGTTATCTTATTGCACAAGAAACATCAGATCTAGAAAGAGAAGGATTAAAAACAACCTAAGAAGGAAAACAAAATGCATGGAAATATTCAC
>JAJPUD010028418.1:0-14708 GCA_023553655.1 Myrmecobius fasciatus
ATAGGCATTTTCTTTGTGACTTACTTTCTTAGAGAGTCGCCTTGTTAAATAACTTGTCCAGAGTCACACAGTTAGTATATCATAGTATACACAGTATACTATTTTCACAGTAACTCCTAAACATGTCCTCCCTCCCCTATGCCATGCTACCTCTTTCCTTGGAAATTAGGTAGTCAGTATCATTTTGAATTTTATAGATGGTAAAACTGAGACCCAGAATTTACTTGCTTTACCCAAGGTCTCACCACACAAAATGCCAAGACCCAGAATTCATGTCTTCTGAATTCAGTTCTGGTGGTATGTTCAATGCATATACATTTCATATGCTTTATTTTTTCTATTTCTGTAGAACTTGTTCCCTTAAAGACAGACTGGAAAGCAGTTCTCAGTAACTTGTCCCCAATTTTCTTTCCCCTATCTTATCTCAGAGGCATAGAAATAACTCAACTATCAAAGCTCAAACAAAGGCCATCATGGCATATTTCTTGGCATTCAAACATCAACTCTGCTATTCCTGAAGTGATCTTGTATCCTGGTCTTCTGGGATACTGAAACTACTTCCTTTTTTGTTCCTCTTCCTCCCCACCTCTCTGATGAGTTCTAATTGTCTTTTGGGAATTAGAATTCCTTGAGTAATTGATCCCTTCCAAAGGTGAGCAGCTTGAGAAACCAATTAGCAAACTGCACTCCCTGTATTCTGATTATATAGTGGAGGAAATATAGGAGTGTTGTATCACAGATTTAGAACTAGAAAGGACACTAGATAGCATTTAATTCAAACCCTCAATTTATAAATGTAGTAATTGAAAATTTGAGAGAAGAAATGACTTGAGGAAAGTCAGAGGTACTAAATGGGGAAGTGAAGGGGATGATGAGCAAAGTGATGTCAGCCAGATACCTTTTTTGGACAGTACCATTTGGGTAGGGCTAGCCACCAAGCACTGCAGAAAAAAGGCTCTTTCCCTATTTTTGTTTTTGAAGAATGTCAATAGAGACAACCACTTGGAGTCCTTTTAATGCCTGGATAACTAAGACATTTCCCTTGTGGCAGATTTGTGAACTGTTACAGATCCTAAAGCACAGACATTGAAATCAATTAAAGTTAAAAAGTTAAATGGCAAAGCAATCTCTTTAGTTTTTATCCTTTCAACTTTTAAATTTATATCATTTTTTATTAGGGGAAGCTGTGTAGCACAGGGAGAAAAGAGGGAAATATTTGGAACTGCAGGACTAAGTTCCAATCTTAGACCCAAGACATAGCAGTTATGTCACTTTGAACAAACCTCTTCTCCTTTCTGGGTCCCAGCATCCCTTGTCAAATGAGGGAGTAGGACAAGGTTGTCTGTAAAGTCTCTTCTTGCTTTAGGAAATAATTTTCAGGAAATTTCTTTAAAAGATATATACAAGTGCAATGATATAAATGCAAAGTATTAAGAGATTTAACATGTAATTGATTAGAATAGTTTGTGACTTAGTTGAATTTTAAAATTATCTCGTTGCTTTGTAGCTCATTGAATAGTTAAAGAAGGTTGAAACCCCTCTTTTGAACCATAATCCCTCCTTTATGGTCTATGCTAATTTTCACTTCTGTGACCATATCCTAATGGAATGATCATCTCATCCAGACTACCCAGTCTTACACCCTCTTTTCTCCACTAGGAGAGTCTGTCTGATGAGCCTTCCTTGATATCAGTGGATCAGCCAACTGGAGAATGTGTGTTCCTTTTATCTACGTTGATACAGGGCCTTGGTTTATTTGTTTATATACACCTTGACTTTGTATGTGTGTTCTGTGATCCCAGGCACATTTCAGTCATTATTATCTGCATTCCTTTATCTTGGTTCTCATATCAAATTGTTCCCATTTTGATGCTCAAATTTGGCATCTCCTTTGGTGGTCAGGCTGCATTCAGTAAGAATTTCAAAGTTCTTTCTTGCTTTTGGGAGGCTTTAGTTTCCCTTCCAAGATTCAGAATGTGACAAGCATTTTGCAGTTTAGAGAACAGTAGGGAATGGTAGGAACCTGTTGTAACAAATGAGCCAGCCATGGAGGCAGTAGACCTCCCCCTGCTCTGGCCCACCACACTTGATAGATTAAAAAATAGAAGCAATCCAGGCAGCAATTGCTCATGGTATCTTTAGTGCTGACATTTTCTGGAAAGCTGTCCACTCAGTGACAAAGTAAACCCGCAAAACATCATCATCATAGCTGTTTATCAGCAAAGTCATGTCTTGATAGTGTGACAGAGAAGCTTGTATGCACAGGAAACACTTGGTCAATCTTGGTTTACTGGCCAATGTGTGTGGAATATCCTGGTGCCTTGAATTTATATATATACATGTATGTATATGTACATATTATATATGTACAAGCATATATTTTAATTCTCCATTGAGATTTTTCATCCTCCAATTGTTTTACTACTTAAGAGTTTCTGTACAAGGGGACTGAGGAGACTAGGAAGGAAAGGGGAAATCTCAAGTCAATCTCCCTAAGTGTTCAAAAAAAGTTACACCAAATACCATGCTCTGAATCCAGTACTGATTATGTTTCTCCAAACTGTAACTCGTCCAAATTTAGGAGCAAAAACCCAAAATAAATCAACAACCACAATGATAAAAATCTTTGAAAATGAAATGTGTCTGCTTTTCTCTTATCAGACAGATGACAATTCCACAATTTGTTTCTGTTTTTGTCTTATTTGCCAAGAAAATAAAAAGTGTTTTTATTGTCCAAGTGTTATATTACACTTAATTCAGAAGCCTGAAAGTATTTACTCTTCTTTTTCCTTCATATGGATCATAATCTATTTTCTCTTTGTCTTACCTTGCTCTATGTTTTCATTTGTAAGCTACCTTAAATCCTTTTGGAGGTAGATGGCATACTAATCTTAAGTAAAAAAACTTGGTAAAACTTTCTAGTAACCATGGGGATATTTAAAGGTACCTGTATGTCCTATTAGGGATAAGGAAATACTTCATTTGAAGATCTTATTCCCTGGACTATAGTCATCTTCTCCTAAAGAAAGACATTCATAGACTCCATCTGAATTGGCAGATGTTGCATAATTCCACAGGGAATTACAATGGTTTCCTTTTTTTCTGTAAGGGGCCTAGTTAGACATGTACTCTCCCAAGCCATAAAAGAAGAGATGTCCCCGAAATCAGTTCATTACCCAGTCTTTGATTTAAATGTCCATCACAGTGTTCTGTCTGTGTGATGACCATATATTGTCTGTTCTTTGTTGTTTGTTAAAATTCTTTATCATGTAGGTAAAATGCAGGATGGCAATATGGACACCAGCCAGAGCAAAGGTAACCCTTCCATTTTAACCAGGTTGTGGTATGTGATGTGTGGTCCCAGCCCCTTTCCTGAGAATGTGAACTTCAAAGCAGAGTGAAAAGAGATTGACCTTATAGTGAAGGCCAATCTGCCAGACACATACATACCTATTCAAGGCCATGTAGCCTTTTTAGTGGGTGTAATTGTTATTTGGACTTGATTTGAACAAATACTGACAATCCAAATCTGAGCCACATAAAAATCAAGTTTCCCCAGGCCTCTTTTCTTTACTTAGTTTGACTAGGGGCTCTGGTTGGTGTTCTGCAAGCTTATCTGGATGGAAACTGTTCATGGTCCAATGTGGTCCCAGGACAGATATAGTGTCTGAGAATCATCCAGGTCTTCATGGTTAAGAATGTGATTGAGATTGACTTTGGGGACTGAACAAACAGGATGGCAGGAAGTCTGAGCCTGGGACTAAGGGATGAGGAATAGCTTTCCTTGGTTTCTCTCATCCCTGGTGGCCATCACCTGATGTCTGAAGAGCAGACAGGAAGGCTCAGCCTAGTCTATAAGCACTGCTTTGGGGGCACAGCTTGAATAAGTCTCTGTTTTCATTTCTGAATGAGAGAAGCATGGGAATTTGCTCTGAATGGTATGTAGAGACATGGTTTTTAATATCTGATTTATGAAATAAGTCATTTTGAATAGAAATCATTGTGTTACGACCCCAGGCTAGTGATACATCCATTTCAGAGGGAAGATGATTGTTAGGAATTAAGTAGGGTTGAATACTTATGCCCTTGATACTTCCTAAATTCTTTGGGTTAAGAAAATAGATCTAGACTTTAGAATTGATTTATGCTTTGAGTCCACTGAATACCAAACCCCTCCTTAAGAATCTATGCTAGAGCCCTTAGATTTTTGGGAGATCATGGCCTTGAACATGGCCTTGAACATGGCCTTGAACAAATGATCTTGTCTTTATTAATGAAACTCATATCTCATGAGTTACATAGTGGATATCAAGTTCCAATCATGTAGAATGGACCCAATGGCCATAACCTATGTGACGGAGTTTCTGAATAGGATAGGGATAGGGAGGAACAAGGAACATGAACTCTCACCACTAGAAAACCACAATTGTACTCCTAGTTCTTTCAAGGTTTCCTAGAACATTATTGGCCAAGCATGGTGGTATCCATTGCTCTGCCTGGGGAGTCGATTACAGATTTCTTGAGAATGTCTGACTCTCCTCTGCCTGAAGACCACAATCTTCTAACCCAACTAGTGGATCTATATTGCTCTTCCCTGGGGGACTTCTTTATCCTGCCTCTTGGCACTGGTTCCTCCATGCAGTTTCAGGCTTATTCCTGTTAGAGAAGGGACAGTTCCTTGTCATCACAACTATGCAATAGAGTAGGGTTCTGGACTTTAAGGTGATGGTATGTGTTCTGCATTGGTAGCCAAACAACAGGATGGGGCAGCGGCCATGGAGATGCAGCCTCTGAAGAGTGCCGAAGGGGGAGATGGAGATGACAAGAAGAAAGCCAACATGCACAAAAAGGAGAAATCAGTCTTGCAGGGGAAGCTCACCAAGCTGGCTGTGCAGATAGGCAAGGCAGGTAAGTGTTCCAGCTGAGGGAGAGGGAAGGAACAAGGGAAAGAGAACAACACGTTTCACATCTGACCAAACAAATGTTGGCTTTAGTTTGATTCATTTTGGTTCAATTCACTTTACCCTGGGTAGAATGCAGTATAATGGGAAATACAATACAGGGTCTGTTCTTATGAATTTTAAATCTAATAAGGAAGGAGGAACAAATATATACATAATGATGATACAATGGAAAGTGGAATGAATTGTTAGTCAGCAAGTATTTATTAAACACCTTCCATGTGTAAGACATAGTGCTGGGCTGTGGGAGGCAGGCAAATGCAATTAAACAAATAAAACAAAGGAAGGCAGATGTAATCAGACCTGGAAAGAAATCTAAAGTGAGCAGAAGAGATCAACAAGCAGGTACAAAAATGCCCTCTCTTGATCATGTTTTATTCTAAATAACTTTTATTGGATATCCAAGAGAATGGAAACACTTTGAGGAAAAGACTCCTGTTTTTATATTTATATGCCCAGGGTCTTACATACTCTAGGTGCTAATAAATAATTATTTAACTTCTTTGAATCCTAATCATTTTAGTACAGTATAATTTTGTTATAATAATAAATTATTACCTTGCTAGAGATCACATCTATTGTTTCCAAGAGTTAAATATCAAATTGACCTGTATAGCTCAACTCTCCATGGTGAAGTATGACACAGCAGATAAAAGTGTTCCCATTTCAGTAGGGAGAACATGCAATTATTTGTATATATGTACACTTATTATAATCTCTCCTTGTAGGCAGTAAGCATTTTGAGGGCAGATGCTTGGCTTAGCCTCTTTTTTTCTCATCTAATCCCCGAATATAGAATAGGGAATATTTGTTTTATATAAATGAATGGCTAAAAGGTATATCTGCCAACTTCTGCCTTTGCTCTTTTTTAAGACTTAGATACTTTTCCTATTGTGTTGGCAAGTCTTACTGTGCTTTTTTAAATAAGAGTACCAAAAAATTTTAATGATCCTATTTCTATGTACAATGTAAGTGATTCAGTGTCCTTCTGGAGATGACATGTGACATTCTCAAGGATAAGAGAAAATATCCATTTGGTTTTCACAAATGAGGGAAATGTGTATAATTATGGGAATTTCAATAAAAAGTACTTTGGATCAGGTAGTCCAATGCCTTTACTTTACAATTCAGGACAATGTAACAAAAATGGGATTAAAAATCAGATCCTTTAAGTTGATATCCCTGGTTATTTTCACCTCGCTTGCATTATCAGATCATCAGAACAATGTTACTTTGGATCATCTCCCTGATTGTGAAGCTTGCTTCTTAATATAGACCATTTTATTGTATATTGATATTTTTCCATTCTGAAGAAAGGAGTGCTATCTCTTATAAACAGGGTGTTCCTGAAGTCTTATATAGTTTTAAATTATTAAAACTTTTGAATCATCCTGTATAATAATGCACTTGTTGGTTGTAAACAAGTGGAATACAAAGAAATGAAGAGTTTACCTGTTTGGGATTAACTGGTAGAAGAGACATTAGTATCAGCACCTTGGAGAGCTCCAAATAGTAAACCTGTTCCTGGGAGAGAATCTGGATCTTCTTGCAGGTATATTGTATTTTATTGAAGTCTGGTATTACTTGGCACCTTCCTAGTTGTGTGCTACATTCAGATATTGGTCATCACTCAATCAGTTTTTATTTAGCATTTATTCAACAAATATTTATTGATTCAGTTTGTATAGAAAACTGTCAGTCTCTGAGCAGACAGACAAATCTGAACTTGGTCAGCAATAGCAAACCAAGTATTTTAAGGGGCAAATAGGGGCATTAATCATAGATTGATGGTTTGCAAAGTGCTATCCTTACAAGAATTCTTTGAGGGAAATTGTTAATTATAGCTCTAGACTTGGAAAGGAACTTGCTTGCTTTAAAGATAAAGAACAGTTTCCCAAAGGGGTGAAGCATTTTTCTCAAGGTCACATAGATAATAAAAGGCAGAACTGGGATTTGATTCCAAGTCCTCAACATATTTTCCATTGCACCATGATTCCCCCAATTCGGATTATCCCAATTATGCAGATGAGAAACGTCAGGGATCCACTAATAGATAAGAAAACAAGAATGGTAGGGTAAGTAGGCCATGTCTCCTGAAGGTCTTCTATGAAAACACAGCCCTGTCTCCCAGGAACAGAGTACCGTATCACTCTGGTTAGCTCCCAGGGCTTTCTCTGCTTGACTCTGCTTGACTCCACGAGGACTTTAGTTGTAGTAAAGGCTAAGCACAAACTCCTTGCTTCTCTCCTCTTAGGCAGGTGCTATCCCCCAGTTCTAATTATAGCAGCCGTGGCTTGGAGAACAGTAGCAAATTATAGGCTTTGCTGACTATATTTAAATGAGGAGCTTTGTAACAATCCTGAGCTCAGTTTCCAGGCTTTGAACATGTAAGGCAGGACCTGAAACACATGGCCTTTAAGGCAGAGCAGCAGGGGTCCTACAGCTGCATGAATCCAGGCATGGAGCCTTTCTGGCACCTGGGATGCATTGCTGTTGCTTGGCGGACCAGGATTCACTTGTCAAATGCTGACTGCTCAGCATCCACAAAGGAGTACAAATATATCAGGATTCACTTTGGTGTTGCTGAACATGGTGATGACAAGAAATAGTTGTCAAAGCCCTCCCTCCCATAGCCTTACTTCAGTTTACCATTGCAGTTGGATTTCCTTAGCCTTTGGAGATTTACTAAGCATTTCCCTTCTAAACCTGCCAGGAAGGACTTGCTAGCATCATATATTCCCATTTCATACATGAGGAAGTTGAGGCTCAGAAAGGTTACATGACTTTCCCAGAGCCACATAACTAGGAAGGTCCTGTTAGTGTTTCAACCTATTTCTTTTCAATTGAAGACCATTATTCCTTCCTCCTATCTAGGTCCTCAGTACTAGTTATACTTGGCTAACTTTTCCCCATATATGTCCTTGAGAATTTGTACTTCTATCTGTATTTAGGCTGCATTCTTTATTTAAATCCAACCTTTGCTTCAGACTTCCTTCCTGCAAAAATAGTTCCATGATCCTAACAGCCTATGATGAACTCTTCTTCCTCTAACCACCTAAAGGACTGACTGTTAGCAAATTGTCAATTCATCGTTTCATATGTCATCTTCCTATCCTACTTGTGCATCCCCTAGCAGGAGTGATTTATAGCTCTTGGTTTCTCCTGAAGGTCTTTGTCAAGTATATACATGCACACACATGTACATGAACATATGTGCATGTATGTGTATATATGTATATGTGTGTGCTTTATATATGTGCAAACTCTAAAAAGTCTAGTTATGTTTATTATTATTATTACCAATTGTCATGTATAGACTTGAGAAATACAAGTTGAAAGTGAGAAGCTCACAAAATTCCTAGTCCAACCTATCTCCCCATTAACAAGGCCAGAACGTATGTGATAGAGAAAGCCCTGAACTTGAACTTGAATTTGAAATCAGAAAACTTGATTCAGATTCCAAGCTGTAGTGTTCTTTCCTTATGTAATCTTAAGCGAATCATTTCCCTTCTCCTTCAGTTTTCTTCTCCAGTAAAATGAGAGGGTTGGTCACTCCCATCTTTGACATTTTCTGCATCCTTTTGACTTTGGATGTATTTTGAAAAAATAAAAAGCTATTATTAAAAAAAGAAAAATCCCTGACATTATTTGAGATGACATTATTCTCAGATTCTTCTGAAACATTATACCAGTGAAAAGCATACACACTGTCTTGCTCATTTTTTTGAGTAGAAATGTAATTTCATTGGAATAGAAAACTCCCAGTGAAGAAACCTCTCTTTACCAATGCAAATCAGGTTGTATTCAAGAAATTATCATCTTAGAGAATGGGGGCATTCAGAGATCATGGGATTTGCCCAAAGTCACTCAGCTCATTTTTTTTACAGGCAGAACTTGAACTCAGGTCTTCTTGCTTCTCAGGCCACATGTCTTTTGACTACACTATATTTCCATGCTCATAATAAGCACTTACTAATTTTTTTAATTAATTAATTACCAAATAGATTTCTTTGTGATGCTGTGTATCCCATGGTTGGATACTTAAGAATATCAAAAACTTCTCTCTTGTGGAAACTTTCATTATCTCCTAGAAAGCAATGCAGAACAAACTTTATCCCACTTATTTGAGTTTTGGTCCATCCTTTCGAGCATTACTGTCTCTCTACTGAGTTGAGCTCAGCACAAAGTTGGTACTTAATAAATGTTTATCACATTAGCATTCAATGAGAACGTGGTCCAAAGTATCCTGCTTAGGAAACCAACAGTACCCAGAGTGAACAGAGCCTTATCTGAAATCTTGTGAGCAGGCTGCAGAAAAAACTAAATCAAAGAGGGAGGCAGAAGAGACACTCTTGGAAGTCATGGAGGGACACATTCAGCAGAAATTGTGAATAAATAGGAAATAATGAGGCCGTTGATTTAAAAACCACATCAGACCTGCTGGCCACAAATGAATGTCACCTTAGGAGTGAGTGACATATCTTATACAGTAAGTATTGACTTCCATCCCAGTAATATTGCTATCATAAAAAACCTCTTTCTGGAACTGTTCTCTGAGAGCTACCTTGGAGCCAGTTCATAAATCACATAGGAAAATGGCCTTGTTTTGGACTCTAAAGGAGATAGGAGAACAGAGGCACCAAGATAAATGTGAATCAGTTGGTGACAGAGCTGGGATTGAAACTGAAGATTGACTGCTAATCCCAGCTTGTGTGACTTTGAACAAATTGTTCCCAGTTTATGAATCTCTATAGAAAGATGGACTAGACAATCACTAAGGTCTCTGTGGATTCTAAAGGGCTATGAGTCTATAAATCCCAAAGGAGAAGCTTAGGTGAAACACTGAGAGAATGACCCTCATGCCGGTTGGGCCATAACATAGCCATGTCATCAAAGTGAGTGACATGAGCCCATTATGTTTAGGTGAGGCTCTTCAGGTGGACATCTTCCAGAAAAAAAGGCTTACTTATTTCAAACAATTAAAAAATAAGCACAAAGATCTATTCTAGATCCTGGGGAAAAGAGAGAAGGAATGCTAAGTCATGATTCCTGTCTTCATGAAGCTTATATTCTAGTTGCAGATATGATGTTAGTCTGAAATACAGACATGAAGTGATAGCATGTGATGTGAGGCTATGAAGAACTACAAAAGTGATTGCATAGTCTTGATCATAAATAGCACAAGGGCTTAAAAATGAGGAACATAAATGGAAATGAATGGCCCTAGAAGTGGCTTTGTATTGAAAAAAGGCTAAAGCTAGGTCTTGCTACATTGGTAAGGTTTGGGAAGGAAGAACATTCCAGGTAAGACAGGACAATAAAATAACTTTTCATTGCTTAGTACCCATCTCCAGGTCCTTCTGGAGTGAATCAAGGCAGGAAATGTTAGATTCACAATCCAGGGCCCAATATACAGACTCCTAATCAGATGTTAATCTGGACTGGGAAGGACCTCTGAGACCATCTAGTCCAACTTTTTGATTTTATAAGTGAGGAAACAAAGGTGAATAGAAAGAAGTGAGTTGGCTAAAGTCATGCAAGTTAGTAATTTAAACGACTCTTCTAGGATGGAATTAAATATTTTTTTTCTACTCCAAGTAGAGGAAGATCCAGGAAATAAAGCCTTAGCTTCCCACCAGGAATCCTCATCATCTCACTGCTAATCTAAGAACTCTGCCTATTCAGGAAAATAGGGCTCAGGACCTGGCTATCCTGAAAAGGATCCTCAAGCTAAGCTTTGGTTATAAATCTGCCAATATCTTTTCAGCTCAAAAAATTTGAAACACAGCACTTACTAGCTATGTGACCCTGGGCAAGTTGCTTAACCCCAATTGACTTGCAAAAAAGGATATAAGCTATTTAACATGGAAAAGATATTAGCCAAGGGATTTTAATTGTCTTCAAGTAGTTGAAGGGCCTTAACATGGAAGAGAAGTTTGGCTGTGCTCATTCCCAAAGGTAGACTTAGGAGTAGCAGGAAAAAATTGCAGAGAGGTAGATTTCTGCTTGGATTAGCTTCTAAACATCTGGAACTATCTAAAAGGGAAACGAAATGGTTGTGGATATCATGAGTTCCCCATCTCTCAAAGTCTCCAACTGAATGTTTTGTGACCACTCGGCAGGGATGTTATAGAGCAGTTTTCTCTTAGGCATGAGCTGGACTGCACAGCATCTGATTGCATTTTGAACATTGAGAGTTTGTGATTCATCTGTAGGTTGGACCTTGATATCTCCTTTAGTTGGTCTTCTCCTGTGTTCCAGGCCTTGTGATGTCTGCCATTACGGTGATTATCCTGGTGCTGTACTTCACCGTGGACACTTTTGTGGTGAACAAGAAGCCTTGGCTGCCTGAGTGTACTCCAGTCTATGTGCAATACTTTGTCAAGTTCTTCATTATCGGGGTGACTGTGTTGGTGGTTGCTGTGCCTGAAGGGCTCCCCCTTGCTGTCACCATCTCTTTGGCTTACTCTGTGAAGGTAAGAGGCAGGGAAAAGACCCCAAAGATGAGCCAATCAGGTGATACAGCCCCCTGTAGCACATTGTGTTTCTCATTCTCAGATGGTGGGCAATGGGGACAATTGTCTTGGGGCTTGGCAAGAGCCTGGGGTCACAGCAGCAGCTGAGAAGAGTGTGCTGATGACTGCTGTCATTCAGGGAGAGGGCATGTGAAGCTCCAACCCCTTCCCATAGAGCCTCTCCACCTGCCTTAGAAAGGAGCTCTGAGCATCATTTCTATAGCCCCTGCCTCAACTCTTGCTCCACAGAATTATTCAGCTCATCCTAGTATAATACTGGAACCCAAGGGTCCCCTTGAAGCTTGGAAGAGGTAAGTTGAAGACAAAATTAAATTGTTCTTCATAGAGCAAGGATTCAAGTTAGAGAACCTTGTGCCACAAAAGGTGGCGATGGTCTCAGTATCGAAGGAGCCTCCCCCCAAATTCAGATTCAAGAATGAGAAGTGCATAAGTGTATTTCTAAAGAGAAGTAAGATGGGACAGCTAGTGGTACAGTGGATAGAGCACCAGCCCTGAAGTCAGGACGACCTGAGTTCAAATCTGGCCTCAGACACAACACTTTCTAGCTGTGTGACCCTGGGCAAGTCACTTAACCCCAATTACCTCAGGAAAAAAAAAGAAATGTAAGATGTTTGGAGTCTAGTCTTTGCTTTTTCATCTCTACCAAAAATACAATCACATCTTCTCATTGCACATCTACCTTGTGAATCTAATTAGCCAAATAATTGACTCAGTGGACCAGCTTTTGTCTGAGCTGGCTATTGATATATGACATTCAGTTCCAGTTCTCTGCCCCAACTTCAACTCTAGGACACAATATCTCCTTTGTTCATTATCCCCATTTTAACCTTTATATTGGCCTTCATTTCACCTGGGCGGAAGGAGAAATATTCTTGGAAAGGCAAAGAATCATGTTCCCATTTTATAGAAAGGAATTTTCAAGAATCATCCAAGTACATGGCAAGAGCCAGTTTCCAAGTTAGGACTTGAGTTTGGGTGCCCAGCTGTAATTTCATATGGAAAACAGATCTCTTGAAAGTTGCCAAAAAGAGCTGCCTCACTGTAAGTTATACACACCTTATCACTACCATTTTTAGGGTACACCAAAAAATAGAAGCTCTACCTCCAAGGCCCCCAATTCCAAGAGTAGAATTTAACACATAGCACTTGATAATCAGAATTCTTGGGAGAATTCTTTTAAAATTTTTAACTGCCCTCCAAAGTAGCAACTTATTATTACAGTGGACCCATTTCTCTACTTAGTCAAACATGAAGGAGTTGGCTTGCCACCTGGGGTTGTTTTTCAGTAATTTAGTCCTCAAGTTAAACTGTTTCCAGGACTATAATTGATGGGCACTTACACAGTTCAAAACTCTTTCTTGTTTGCTGCCATTTATCCACAACCCTTTTAATTATGGGAAACATTAATAGGGTCTGGGAGTTGTCCATAACTATGGTCCCTTCAAGGCAATGGGGCAGCAAGATTGGGACTGTCATGGCATACTAGAGCTCAAGAATTTGCAGGTACCCAAAGTCAGTGTTTTGATTGGCTGATGTTGTATATGGACGCTTTGAATTTAAGTTGGTCTATTTGGATAGCCTGTTTCTCAAATGTTTGCCAGTTCTTGGATTATATTTTCCCCTTCAGATCCTATCTCTTTAACATTGCCAGTGTTCTTCTTGACCCCAGGTATGCCTCCTATCTCTGATCCCTGTTGGCTTGGTATCTCATGCAAGCTACCATAAAACTTCCCTCTTTTGGCCAATCTATTTTGTCCTTGACTAGTCTCACAAACTGAATTTATTTTACCATCTAAACCAACCTGCTTGTACTATGGAGAACTCTCTTGTATTGGTCCCTCTTGGCCCGATCCTCTGGGAAGTAACCAATATTGACCACCGTCACACAGTATATAGTGTTTGCTTTCACTAAATAGACTTGAATATGTAGCCCTCTAGAGGCTAATTATTTTCTCATGCTCTCTTTCTCTGGAATTCTAGTATCTATCACCAAGTAGGTAGGACTGCCTGTAAATAACTATCTATGAAAGCCTAAAGACAAGCTCTCATCAATAGCAAATAATCCAAAAAGGACAGGATCCCACAATTTTTTCCCACACTAAAAAAAAAGAGAAAAATGTAAAATATTAAATGGATAGCATAATATAATCAAATATTAATATATCAAATTTCTATCTTTGTTTCATGATTATTAAGAAAAGATGTCATTTAAAACAAAATTAAGTGTTTTCAGCTCCAAGTTACAGACTGGTACCTCACTCAAGATAGAATTATAAGTTATGATGTGCCCACTTGTCCAGATCCTATATGCATTTCTATTAGTCCCATAATAAATAGGAAATTTTAATTTTTATTTACTTCCTGTGTGTTTTTAGCTTGAGGGCCCCAAAGTATACAGGAAGATGGGGAAGGAGGAACAGTGATCAGGAAGAAATGAGGAATTTAAGAAATAGTTGAACTGATAAAACAAATCAACCAGTCAGTGTTTGAGGTTGATCTTAATGATGACTCTTTCCACAAGATTTTACATGTTGTGAGAAAACAGACTAACTCATCATAAAACCACTTGATTGATTAGTCACATGGCTTAGAATCTGGGATCCTCTTCCCTTCCCACTGCTATAATGGATGCTTTTTCTACACTAAGGCTCCTGCCACTTGGCCAAAGCCAGTTGTGAGCAGGCTATGTTTTTCCTTCTCTTCTTCTTCTCTCAGAAAATGATGAAGGACAACAACCTGGTACGCCACTTGGACGCCTGTGAGACAATGGGCAACGCCACAGCTATCTGTTCTGACAAGACAGGGACATTGACCACCAACCGGATGACTGTTGTTCAGGCGTACATTGGGGATGTCCACTACAAGGAGATTCCGGAGCCCAGTGTCATCAACTCCCAAACCATGGATCTGCTGGTGAATGCCATCGCCATCAACAGTGCTTATACCACGAAGATTCTGGTGAGTGAGTGGTGACTGCTAATTGGCAGCAGTCAGTGATACCCAGGGCATTTGAATCACTGGGCACATTTTGAAACATGATTCATCTTAAAACATCTTACCACTGGCCACAAGATACTAAAAAAGATTTTTCAGTATCTAATTAAACCATTCCTTTCATGATAAATTCATCTTTTTATTATACTCTCGTTTAAGAATGGGGAACATTAGCTCTGTCTTTAATGGCTGACATTTAGTCTCAAAGTTGGGGGGG
>JAJPUD010028419.1:0-10501 GCA_023553655.1 Myrmecobius fasciatus
TTTTTGAAAAGGGACCAGTGATGGTCCTTAATAACTTCCTCTGGAATTTTGTCTAAAGGAACCTCAGGATCTGGAGTCAGCCCTTCTTTCTCTCAATAGAAACTGTCTATGGTGAGAGCTCTCTTTTCCTTCTTCATTTTTTTAGACAGTGTCTCTTTAAGGTTAGAAAAGCAGAGGCTATGTTTGCCCTGGGGCAATCCTGTGAATTAACTCAAGGTGCTGTGCTGGTGGGGGCTAAGACTAAATCCAAATTACTCCTTAAACAAGGCAAGTCTGCCAGAACACCTGCCCCCAATCAGGGCAGAGTGTCCCGAGTGCCTCAGATAAACTCCAGGTGTTTGGAGTTTGGAGTTTGGAGTTTCTGCCATGCTGAGCTGAGTCCCACCCTCACTTCCCGCCTGTACCGAGTCCACTTTATCCCTCTGTCTGAGTTAAACAGACCTGATATAAAGTTCTTCAAAGATAACTGGAAGCAGTGTCCAAATATTTATGGATTTGTTGACATGAAGATCAGTTCAGAGGCTTATTTTATTGTTGATTTGAGAGAAGATCAGAGAAGGAGGCAGAGTCACCTTTTCACTCCGCCATCTTGGCTCCACCCCTAAGATCAAAAATATGATGGGAATTTCATCTGGTGGAAGCTACTGGAGAGTGACATAGAAAACTTCAATTTTAAGACTTGAAAAGTAATTTGGAATCTCTCTTGTCTATTGTGTTTCTTATATTAATTAGTAAACAGTGTTTAACTGGGTTATGATATCCATGCTAATAATAGAAGAGTCATCATGTAAACATAATTTCTATCCATTGTAGTTTATTAAAGTGTTAAAGGATATGAAGTCCTCTAGAAAGGCTAGTAATAGGAGATGATTCTGATCTCTGTGTTCTGTCTCCCTTGGTTATCTTGTAAAGTACATATCATATCATCTAATGAAGGTCCTAATAACATAGTTGATTTGTCAATTTACTTTTAATTGGAGGGGGGGTTCCTTCTCTGATGTTTCACCATTTTTTTCTCATTTCACCAGAGTATCAGACAAGTTATTGGTCTGAATTTTTATTTAAATATTATTAATGTATTAAGAACTTATGTTTAAGTATTTTTGATGTTTCATCTGCATATTTCTTAACATTGTTTCCTTGATGCATCAAAGAGGCATAGGGAATATAACAATGGACTTAGGGTCAGGATAAATCCAGGCTCAAAGCTAGTCTCACAAACTATCTGTGTAACTCTGGGCAATCACTTAAAGTTTCTTTGTCTCAGTTTCCTCTCTGTAAAAATTGGGTTAATTATAGTCGAATTGTTTTGAGGATTAAATGAGATAATAGTCATAAATTACTCAGGTCAGTGCCTGGTATATAGCATCACATAAATGTATTATTATTATTATAGTAATTTCTTAGATTATGCAATTACCCTCAATTAATTTTCCCTTTGTTATAGAGTAAAGCAGTTAAGGAAAATCAATAAACAGTATCTGTTTGGATATGGATCCTATCTGCCAGTGTATTCAAACTTCCAAACCAGTAGTTACTCACATCTCTAACACAAATGTGATAGTACATGCTTCAAAAGCATTTAAAATAAAGATTCCTTTTATATTGTTGTTCTATAGACGTAGGCTGATTTCAGAAAAATCTGAAAAGACTTACATGAACCGATGCTGAGTGAAGTGAGAACTAGGAAAACATTGTATATAGTAACAGCAAGATTATATGATGAGCAACTATAATAGACTTAACTCTTCTCAGCAAGTGATCCAAGACAATTCCAATAGAGTTGGGATGGAAAATGCCATCTACATCCACAGAGAGAATTACAGAGACTGAATGTATATTGAAGCATAGAATTTTCATCTTGTTTATTTGTTTGCTTTTTCTTTCTTATGTTTTTCCCCATTTGTTCCGGTTTTTCTTACACTTGAAAAATATGGAAATATCTTTAAAATTATTATACATGTATAACCTATATCAGATTACTTGCTGTCTTGGAGGAGAAAAGAGGTAAGGAATGGAGGGAGAAAAAAATGGAACATAAAATCTTATGTATCTAAAATGAATAAAAAATAAATGTTGAAAACTATCTTTACATATATTTGGAAAAAAAATAAAATACTAACAAGGAAAACATTTCCTTTTACAACTTTATTAAAAGCTTATAACTAAATTTTGTGTAAGGGCAGATCATAATATGCATAGGAAGGGTAAAAGTACATGTACAGGCTAAGGCTATAATTATTGTATGTGAGAACCAATTAAAATATAGGAGAACTCTGGAATATTCATGAGGTTCAGCTGTCTAATAATTTGTAACTTTTGTTGCTTTGGTTAGGCCAGAATGTTTATAATACATCTAATGAAATGATATTTCAAAAATTGAAACTGTATTACAAATGTTTAATTAATAACATGTATGCCTTAAGAATAAGTAAACCTGTAATAGAACATAAATTCAAATTTTCACTTTGAGTATATATCTTAACTATATGACCACTGTTGGGAAATAGTAAATAGTGCACTGGACCTTGAGTCAGGAAAGCCTGTGTTCAAGCTTTGTCTCATTCACTTACTGTCCACATGACCCTTGTCAAGCTATTTAACCTTACTATGCTTCAGGTTCCTTCTTTATAAAATGTGGGAACTGAGCTTAAATGTAAATAGAAGAGATAATCTGTAAGATAGAGAACATCAAAATTGTACCAAATAGAACAAAGATGAGACTTGATGACTTCCAATGTACTTGTTACCTCCAAATCTATGATCCTATGTTATAGAAATAGCTATATAACCATAAATGGACCTATATATTTTATATGAGTTTTAACATAAATCATTAATTTTTTATTTTATATATATATATATATATACATATATATATATATATATATAATTTAAATTATTTTTGGGAGGGCATTTTGCAAAACATCATAGACAGAAAATATTCCTCTTACTTGCCGTTTCCTTAATCATTTCTTACAGCACAATAGAATTCTATCACAGTTACATACAACAGCTTGTTCATCCATTCCCCAATTGATGGACATCCCTTCAATTTGTAATGTTTACCATCATAAAAGAACTGCTAATTTTTTTTTTACACATATGGATCATTTTCCCTTTTCTTTGATTTCCTTGATATGAGTGGTAAATTCCATACTTTTATAACTCCCTTGTCATAGTTCTCCCCCCCCCTCGAATAGTTGGATTAGTTCATAACTCTAGTCTCAGTGCATTAATGTCTGAATTTTTCAATATTGCTTATGGCATTTGTCTTTTTCCTTTTTGTCATATTTGCCAATTTACTAGATGTAAAATGGTACCTAAAAATTGTTTCAATTTGCATATCTCACATATTTTGACCATGTAAAATTATATCAGTCCATTACCTTCTTCAGGACAGGGAAGAAGAGAGAAGGAACAAGAAAATTTGGAACTCAAGTTTTTAATAGTTCAAAAAATTATTTTTATATGTAATTGAGGGAAAATATTACATGTAAAATATATTTATCTTGGCAATAGTTATTTAAAGCACTTTATTCAAGTGACCAATGATATCTTTGGTGTTCTGAAAGCAGCTATTCATATCCTTTGATCTGTGAAACTAAATATGTCTGATATTTTCTCTTTGAGCCAAATCTGATGAGAGTAAGATTCACACAATGTTCATGCGTCTCCCTTCTTTCCCTCAATTATAATACATTTTCTTTGCTTCTTCATGGGATGCAATTTCCCTCATTCCACCTCCATTTTCCTCTTTTTCTGCTACAATCTCCTTTCCACCTCTAGTTTCTTTTTCATATTATCACAACAAAAATCAAATTATACCTGCACTCTCTAAGTATACCCACAACAGAGATATAGTTCTCAAGAGTTCTTTCCCTTTTACTTTTTTATGCTTCTCTCGAGTTCTAAATTCAGAGATCAGATTTTTTATTCAGCTGTGCTCCTTTCATCAGAAATAAATGAAATTCACCTGTATCATTGAATGTCCATCTTATTCCCTGAAAGATAGTGTTCAATTTAGTTGGATAGTTAATTCTCAGTCACAATTCAAGTTCTTTTCCCTTTTGGAATATCAGATTGCATGCCCCTGGATCCTTTAAGGTTGAAGCTGCAAGTGTTATGTAAACATCATTTTGGCTCCTAGATATTTGAATTGTTTCTTTCTGGCAGCTTGTAATATGTTTTCCTTGTAATATTTTTTCCTTGATACAAAAATTCTGAAATTCAGCTAAATTCCTCGTAGTTTTCATTTTGCAGTCTCTTTCACGAGGTGATCAGTGAATTCTTTCAATGACTATTTTGCCTTCTGATTCTGGGACATCAGAACAATTTTCCTTGATAATTACCAGAAAGATGATGTTTAGACTTTTTTTATCATGGTTTTCAGGAAATCTAATAATCCTTAAATTGTTTCTCCTATATCTATTTTCTGGGTCAGTTGTTTTTCCAATGAGGTATTTTACATTTTTTTCTATTTTTTTTATTTTTTTTTTACTATGTTTTGACTGATTCTTGATGTCTCATTGAGTCATTCATTTCCATTTGTTCAATTCTAGCTTTTAGTGAATTTTTTTTCAGTTACCCTTTTAAACTCATTGTTATCTGGCCAATTGAATTTTTAAATGGGTTGTTTTGTTAATTGGATTATTTTCCATTTCACAAATTCTGTTTTTTTCAATGAATTGTTTTCTTTTTCATAACAATTGTGTAAGAAGTTATATGCTTTTTCCATTTTATCAAATCTATTTTGTAGAGAATTATATGCTTTTCCCATTTCATCATATCTACTTTTAAGGAGTTTTCTTCAAATAATTTCTGTTTTTCCTTTTCCATACCCTCATTCCCTTTCCCCATTTTTCTTCTCTCTTTTAAGATCTTTTTTGTATTCTTCCAAGAGAGCCCTGTGAAATAGAGACCAACTAATGTCATCTTTTGGGGGTTCATCTGGAACTTATTTGCCTTTAGGAACATCAGCGTGTGAAGTCTGCTGTTCTCTTTCCATAAAATGTGTCTATGGTCAGAGTTCTTTCCTTTTTTTGGTTTATTTTCTTAAGGGTTGAGGTCTGCTCTTGAAGCAAAGGGTGGTGACAGCCACTTTAGTTTGCCCTGAGACTGGTATTTCTGACTGAGTTCTGATGCTGGAGAGGGTAGGCATGGCTAAGTCCCATATTCTGGGGTTCAGGAGCTCACAATTTGCCTTTTGTATTTGCCTTGGGACCTACAGCAAATCTCTGAACCACTGGCTTGTAATCAGGACAGAGTAGCCAAATAGCTTCTCAATAGATTTCCCCATGTGCTGATTGTAGCTGCAACACCCTGGTTCCCCACCCCAGCTACTTGCCCCAGGCTCCTTGTGCTTAAATTTGGACTTGGAAACTTCTCCCCTATTCTACTGAAACCATCCTTTTCTAAAGTTCTTCCAAAGTATCTTTTTCTGGAAATGTGTTGTACTCCAAGTGTTTCTGTGTTCTATCATTCCAAAATCAGTACAGAGGCTTAATCTGCTGATGGTTAGAGAGAAGGTCGGACGAGGTCAGATTGAGAAACTTCTACTCTCTGCCATCTTGGCTCTACTCCCTGTCTCTACCATTTTTTAAATGGAATTTTTCTTCCTATCTTTTGCTTCTGGGTTCTCTTGGAATTATAGGTCTTGCTGCTGGGTTTTGTTAATAGTATATGTTATATCATATACAATGCTGCTGATTTATGCACAATCATTTTGTATCCTGGCATTGCTAAAGTTGTTCATTGTTTGAAGTAGTTTTATAGCTAATTTTCTAGCATTCTCTAAGTATGCCATCAAATTATCAACAGTGTTAAAATTTTGTTTTCTTCTTGCCTGTTTTTTTTAATCCTGAAATTACTATTTCTTATTTTTATTGCAATAGCTAGCTTTTCTAGTTCCATATTAAATAATAGTAGTGGATAGGCATTCTTGCTTCACCCTGTTCTTATAGGAAAACTTCAAGTTCACTCCCATTAAAGATTAAGTTTGCTTTTGCTTTTAAATTCTACTTAGTTTAAAAATTATTTATTGCTATCCTTACTAATATTATTAATAGGAAGGGTTCTACATTTTGTCAGTTTTTTCTGTATATACTTATACATTTAAATGATTTTTATTGTTTTTCTATCAACATGGTCATTTATGATAACAGTTTTCCTAATACTAAAACAGTTGTTGATATCTAGTGGAAATCTCACCCGGGTCATATTGTAGGATCTTTGTGATATAGATGTAATCTTCTTGCAAGTATTTTATTGAAACATTGTATAATGATATTCATTAAGGATTAGTCTATAGTTTTCTTTTTCTGTTTTTGTTCTCTCTAATTTAGGCATCAAAACTATATTTGCATCATAAAAGCAATTTATAGGACTATTTCTTTATTTTTCCAATAATTTATATTCTATTGGGATTAATTGCTCCTCAAATTTTTGGTAGAATTCACCTGTAAAATCCTTCTGGTCCTAGGGATTTTTTCTTAGGAAGCTCATTTATTTCTCAAATGTCTTTTTTTTTTCTAAGACAGAATTAATTAAATATTGTATTTCCTCTTCTATCTATTTGGATAGTTTAGATTTTTTAAAAAAATATTCATCTATTTTTACTTAGGATGTCAGTTTTATTGGCATTTAAATGAGGATAATTTAGTCTCCATTGGTGAGAATAAATTTTTCTTTTCATTTTTAATGTTGGTAATTTGATTTGATTTTCTTTTTTTTTAAAAAAAGCAAATTAAAGAATGCTTTTATTTTTTAATTCATTAAACATGATCCTTGTTTTATTAACTAAATGTAGTTTTTTTCTTCTTTTTAACTTTCAATTTTATTAATTTCTCCTTTGGTTTTCAGTATTTCCATGATGGTGTTTGTGAGGAGTTTTAATTCATTCTTTTTTCTAGTTTTTTTTTTTAAGTCACATGCCCAATTCTTTGATTTGTTCTTTTTTTCTCTTTTATGGTTTTACATGTCTGGAGATATAACTTTTACCCAAAGCCTTGCTTTGGCTATATTCCAAGAATTGTGAAAAATTGTCTCATTTTTGCCATTCTCATTTATTGATTGTTTCCATGTTTTGTTCTTCTATCCACTCATCCTATGGAATTAGATTATTTAGTGTCCAATTAGATTTTAATCTGTACTTCTACATCTTTTTGCTAAACGTAATTTTTATTATATTTATGGTCTCAAAACAGTGCATTTAATATTTCTAATTTTCTACATTTTGTTGTGAGGTATTTATTCCCTTGGCCATTTATTCCCATGGTCAATTTTTGTAAAAGTTCCATGAATAGCTGAGAAAAACATATACTTTTTCTATCCTTATTCAGTTTTCTCTAGATGTCTAACCTATCTAGCTTTTTTGGAAATTCTATTCTTCTTTACTTATTTATTTTATGGTTAGATTTATCTAGCTATAAGAGGGGAGTGTTTAGGTATTTCCCACTAGCAAAGTGTTTTCCTCTATTTCTTCCTATAATTATGTTTAACTTTTCCTTTATGAATTTGGTTCCTATGTCATTTTTTATATTTAGTATTGATATTATTTAATTGCCTCTATTTTTAACAACATTTAATTTTTCTCCTTATCCCATTTTAGGTCTGTTTTTGTTTTTGTTTTGTCTGAGATAGTGAATGCTAAGCAGGTCTTTCCCCCCTTCAAATGAATCATAATAGTTTCTGCTTCAACCTATTATTTTAACATTGTATATATTTCTATTTTTCAAGTGTTTTGCTTGTAAGCAAATTATTTTCTATTCCATTTTTCTATCCATTACCATTTATAAATAAGTTCATCAAATTCACATTGACAATTATCATTAATAACTGTATTTCCCTTCATCTTATTTTCTTGTTTATATTAATTTTTATGCTTTTCCTCTGTCCTATATTCTTCTGTTTCTTTTCCTTCTCTCTCTCTCATTTCATTCTGTTCTTCTAAAGTCTGTTTTGTTTTTAACCACCCCCTTCTTTTATTTGCCCTCCACCTTTTTCACCCTCATCCTTTTAACTTAATTCTCTCTCCTGTTGTATAATGTATTTCAATTAGCAATTAAGTGTGTGTGTGTGTGTGTGTGTGTATTTCTTTCTTTGAACCAATTTAGATGTGAGTGGAATTCAAGCATTGACTGCTCCCCTACCATTTCTCTCTCAACTTCAAAAGCTCTTCTTTGCATAATTATTTTATGTGAAATCATTTTCCCTATTTTTCCTCTCCTTTCATTCTCTCAAAGCATCTCTCCTTCTTGCCTATCCAAAGTTCTTTTTTCTTCATTATGCAAACATAAGAGGGTCATTTTAGCACTCTCTTTCTATGGAGCATTCTTCTAATTGCCCTAATAATGATAAGGTTCTTAGAAGTTGCATGCATAAGCTTCCTAAATTGAAAAGTAAGCAGGTTAATCATACTGAGTCCCTAATGATCTATATTTCACTCATCTTTATCTTTTATTTTTGTTTCCTTCAGTCTTTTATTGAAATCAAATTTCTATTTGGCTCTGGTCTTTTCATCATGAATTCCTAAAAGTTCACTATTTTATTCATTTGCCATTTTCCCATCCAACATTATACTCAGTTTTGCTGGTTGGATTATTCCTGCTTGTAATCCTAGATTTTTTTTTGCCTTCTAGAATATTGAACTTTAAAATTATGGTCATTGATCTATACATAGAGGAAATCAAATTATAATAAACTTAATAAAGATGAGAAAAGTAACCAGCTGAACTAGGAATATACTTAGATTCATGATGGAGGCAATACATTTATGTGGGCTATCTGGGAACCATTAGTATTGCAGCTAAATTATGGGAAAAAAATTCTCAAATATCATTGACATTGTAAAATTCCAACTGAGAGAAAATTGCAACTGTGAATCTCTATCTCTTCTTACTCAAATATACAAAATCTTTGGGACTTATCCACATAATAACTCCATGTAGATATCTATAAGAAGTAGGCAGGCTTTTGCAAAAAAAAAATCAAATATAGACCACAAATCTATTTGCCCTTGATTAATTGAAAGAAACATATTTGATTCAGTAATGCAAAATCCATCATGTAAAATCTTCTTCAATAAAAGCAGTCACTAACCATATTGAAAATGAGTTCCAAAACTCTTTGAATTATACAATAGAATTTACTTTTTTTAGTGATCTCATCATAAATATAAAAGTGGAATACATTTCGAAGGCACATATTTTCTGAAAGTATTTACCATGATGATGAAGGAGATACAGCTTCTAGTAAATTTCTTCAACTCCCAAGTTGAAGAGAAATTCCCTATACATGAGTAAAGTACTTCATATGTCCTTGTTTATGAATGTCATTGTCCTGCTTTAATTTATTCCTACTATCATACAGAACCTCCCAGAAGAGATCAATAACTCCTCATTAATAGTCCACAGAGAAAAGATCAAGGGGATGAAGAATTTCTATATCTCAGTTTATAACACATGGCTTGATGGGCAACCTAAAAGACTCATCCATCAATATGTATATCTGTGACAAACAGAAAGAATGGTTCAGTGAGTCAGTGCAGAATTAAACAGAAGAAAATTGGTTGGCTGGTCTTCAGAAGATTGCAAAGTTCCTTTAACAATCCTATTCATAAGATAAATTAATATTCGGGTGGTGTATGGATGTGAAACATGGAAAATAATAGTCTTCAAAGAACTGAAAAATAATATCATCTAATGAACAAATGGAGAGATGCATGGTGATGACAGTAGGATTCAATTTGAAGTCAATAAAGAACTTTGAAGAATATGAGTAAAAGGTCCATCAGGGGAATGTACAAATGGAATAGATGATGAACTGGTCATGTGCCAAAAACTGAAGAATGATATAAATGAACAACTTGATTACTGGTAACTTCTCAGTGTAGGAAATGGTAAAAAAAAAAAAAGAATGTATCCAGTATATTAGGTATTCACTAGTATCCAGTATATTAGGTGAATACTGGGTGGTGAACTTATGAGAAGATATGATCAGCAGCTGTCCAGGAAGAGAATACAGGGATGGGTTGGAATCTGCCTCATTGGAGTAAATATAATAATCAGTGAGATCACAGGTCCATCTGAGAAATTGAAAGATACGTTATTTTTAAATCATCTATGTTTTGATAACTTCATGGAAGCATGGTTTTCTCAATGTGGGTGTTCCTTAAAAAGGTATAGATTATAATACATGCACATATGTCCTCCCATTAATTCTCCACAGGGTGCTTACTAACACCATTTCTCTAGGTCTTTAAAATTGGAGTAATAATAGTGCAGTCCTGCTTTGATCTGCTACTGTTTCTTCTTGCTGGATTGCCAGCACATCTGCCTTTCTATAATATTTTTTTCCTGCAAGATATTTCTTGGTATATGAAAGCAACATTGGTTCTGGTGTCTGACAACCTGGGTTCAAATCTTGGCTCTGATACTTAGCATTTATACTAGTGTATATAAACTGCTCAATTTGCCTGTGCTTCATATTCCTCACTTTCAAA
>JAJPUD010028420.1:0-14707 GCA_023553655.1 Myrmecobius fasciatus
AGAGAGAGAGAGAGAGAGAGAGAGAGAGAGAGAGAGAGAGAGAGAGAAGTGAAGAACTGGGATTAGGGGCATACAGATTAGAAGCATGTACTAAACTGTTTGTGCAATGAGCAAGCTCTTCCCTGGTCCATAGTGAGTGTTGTATAAGTCTACAATAGCCAGTTACTTTCTGAGACCCTTTTTCCCATCTATGCAGTGGGTGAACTCTTCCTTGGTTCACAGTGAGAGCCATATAAGCCTACAATAGCCAGTTACTTTCTGAGACCTTTTTTCCCATCTATGCAATGAGGGAGCTCTTCAGCCCAGGGCTAATACAAGACGGAAGTGATGGAGGAAATGGATGTGACTTAACCGGTTTTTATGCAAAAATTTTTCCATGAGGGCAGTATGCATAGAAGGTTGGTGTTTGGGCCTATTTCACTGGAGGATCTAAGGGATGTGAGGGCTGACTGGGGGGCCACACAATGAACATTAATCCTGGCCCATGGCTGAGCCAAGGACACTCACCAGAGAAGAGGGCAACATTGGCGTGCTTGGGATCATAGGGGCACCGGGCCATACCACTGATGTTGTCTCCCATAGGCTCAAGGGTGTCCATCTGCAGGGGCAAGAAAGGCGTGAGTGTCCCTGGCATCTCTTCTCTCCTGTCCCAGCCTGACAAGTTCATCTACCTGCCCACCCATTTCCAGAGAGGGAAGTTATTTGTAAATTTCTTTGAAATCCATAGGGCAAATCCTGAGAGTGGGCATACCCTTCTGTTCTGGATCCATAGCCAGGGCCCATAGGCCTGAACTGGGCAAAGGGCATAGTCCTGGATTAAGGGAATAGGCAAGCTGGGACTTAAATTATAGCTGACACAGCCCTAAGGAGCACTGGCCCCATATGGGGCCAGTTGCAATTTATGTTTTGCTAAGATGAGAAAAGAAAATTGTGGCAAACCCTCACCTAATGGCATGATGAGAGGTAAGTAAGAGTAAGGGTAGAGGTAAGAAGGGTGGGAATTTATGCTGTGGTTGATACAGCCTGGGGTGGGAGTCTGGGCAGCACCAGGTAGGGCCAGGACTCACGCTATAGTTGGCACAGATAGGGTTGAATGCGTTGGTCCCACACACAAAGAGGGTGTTATCATCTCGAACCAACAGCACTTTCACAAAGTTACGGCACTCACCCTGAGGAAGAAGAAAAGCATCATGGGGATTGGGTGGGGGGAAAGGGTTAGGGCCACCTACCAGGACAGTCCTTGGGGAAGGGACATGAATGTGAAAATGGGCTTCCCTGTTTGGGTCTGGAATGAGGAGAAAATGAGTCTTACCTCCTGCTTCCCCTTCATCCGACAGATGTTGATGTCATTTGGATTTGATTGCCAGGTCAGCTTCTATGGAAACAGAATTAGGGGCATAAGGCTGAGGGGAAAGAGCTAGTGCCATGGCTGAGATGGATAGGGTTGGGAGGTTTTCAGGTTAGTTAGGGATTGTGTGTGTGTATATGATGTGTGAGAGACACACACACAGAGACAGACACATACACACACAGAGACAGACAGAGAGACAGAGACAAAGAGATACAGAGAGCAATAGAGGCACAGAGATAGAGAGACACAGAGAGATAGAGACAGAGATGGAAACAGAGTTAGAGACAGAGAGACAAACAGAAAGAGGCAGAGAGACAAAAACAGAGAGAGACAGAGCGAGAGATAGAGACAGAGATTTACAGAAACTGACAGAGAAAAAGAGAGACAAAGAGAGAGGGATAGAGAGACAGAGAGATGGAAACAGAAACAGACAGGACAGAGAGACAGAGAGCAAGAGATAGAGGCAGAGATTGAGAGAGATACAGACAGAGAGACAGAGAGAAAAGGAAGAGGAGGAGGAGAGAGGGAAGAGAGAAAAGGGGGAAGAAGGGAAAAAGAGGGGGAGGAAATGAAGAGAGGAGAAAGGAAAGGCAGGGGAGAGGAGTTAGAAGGGGAAAGGAAGGGAAGAGAAGAGATGAGAAGCTGGTTCTGTGCAGGGGAGGAACACAATCTGTATAGTTGGAAATAGTAACAAGAACAAGTTCTTAGTTCTATAGTCCTTAGATTTAGAAAGACCCAACAGGTCTCTAAGATGGCTACTGTGTTATTCTCCCCATATTAGAGATGAGGAAGCTGAGATTTAGTAAGGCAAAGTGACTTGACAGGGTCAATTAATAAGCATCAGAGTCAGGATTTTAATCAGGGGTTCTCCCATCAAATCCAGCTCTCAGGTGCATAGGGATGCAGCATGGTTAGTACAGAATACATTGGGTTCAAATCCTGGTTCTACCACTTACTCTCTGAGTGACTTTGGTGAGTCAGCTCACCTGACTGAGTGTCAGTTGCTTTATCTGAATGCAACAGAGGCAGGAAGGCTGCAGAATGGGGGCTTGGGCTAGAATACCTTGAAAGCCCCCAAATCTCTGATCCAGTGATCTTCCCATTGGCCAGGTGGCCTCCCAGAGTTTGGGGGCAGGGAGTCAGTCTCCATGGATGGGATGGAGAGAGACTGGTCTTGGGTGCCCTCCCTCTGTCCCTTCCTCCCTCAGCCCCACCCGATGAGGTCCTTCTTCACCCCCCACTCACCCGATGGTAGCGCAGTTCACTGGCTGTGGGAGGCTCCAGCTCTATTCGGTACAGGTTATCCCTGTGAGGGGGACCTGGGGCTCAGTGAGGGTGGGGGGCATCCAGACAGACCCTCTGGGAAGCCCTTCCCTACCACCCTGCCACAAACACGGCATCCAACATGGCAGCACACTAGCATGTCCCGACATAGGAATACATAATGTTGACATGCCTTCATGGACCCCAAATGTGCTAATATCCCCAACAAGCCAACACAGCCCAACCCAGTAACAAATACACATTAACATTCAACATGGCAACACACAAATCACATGTGTCAATGTGTCCCAGACGGTAACAAGCCAATCCTTCCCTAAAACATGCCAGTTTACTCAAACTTGCCCAACTGCCCATACCTATCTCCAATGAACAGGGTCCTGTTGACCCGAAGCATACGTTGAATGTTGAGCCCTTCAGTGGTGGAGGCTGGAGGGAAGCGGCTTGGACCATTGCCTGTGAACACTGGGTACTGCTTTAAGTCTGTGGGCCAGGGGAAGGGAAAGTGAGCTGCCCACTCTAGAGAATGACTCCTGGGAAATCTCTCCTTTCCCCTGTTCTAGGACTATGGGGGAAAGAATTCTTCAGGAGCTTGGAGGTATCCTTGTATTACAATGACTCCTTTCCCCCACAAACTTTCCAGGTTCCCCTCCCCCAATGTTTCTCTTTCTCCCCCTAAAACTTCCAAGATCCCTTACTTCAAAGCCCCCAACTCACAATCCCGTGGTGCCACTGCAAGGGGTTGAAGCTCCTCGGGGAAGAGGCCCTGGACAGCTCCCAGCACCAAGGTCAGGATCTGAAGCAGGACTTGGGTCCAGGTCCTCAGCACCGGGAAAGGTGGCAGGCTGGGCGCTGGCATGGTTCTGTGGCCAGGTAGGGTGCTCCTGCAGCATTGAGGGAGAAGAAACAGGCAGTGTATTGAGAGGGGTTGGGCAGCTGGATAGCACAGTGGATAGAGCACTGGGTTGGGAATCAGGGAGACTCATCTTCATGAGTTCAAATATGACTTCAGACATATACAAGCTGTGTGACCCTGGGCAGGTCACTTAACCCTGTCTGCCTCAGTTACTCATCTCTAAAAGGAACTGGAGAACAAAATGGAAAACTACTTCAGTATTTTTGCCAAGAAAATCCCAAACAGAGTCACAAAGAGTGGCTCACAATCGAATCCACAGAACAACAAATTGGGAGAAAACTAAAAGCTGAAGTTTCTTTGGCTACCACCAGGGGCCGCCTGAGAGTCACCCACTTCTTCCAGGGCCCAGAACGCCCAGGAGCCTCTGGTCAGGAGTGCAGCCCCAGGGACAGAGATGAGACAAGTCCTGTCTGGGGAGAAGCTGCTTTCTGCACTCCAGGTTTGGAGCCCTAACAAGGATGATCCAATTGAGGCACTTGCCTCAGGCAGGCAAGGCTGAAGGGTGCCAAAAATATAAAATATTCATCCACTATCCCAGGCACACTACACCATTAGGTGAGAGGGGTCACAATTTTATATTCTGGCCTTGGGCAAAAAATTAGTTGGTGACAGTGCTGTCCAAACACCAGATGTGGCCAGTTCTGTGGCATCTGCACCGCCCCCCCCTTCTCCCTTCTCCTCTGACAGACAGCCCTCTCACCAGCTCCATCTGTCAGCATCTCTCCCTCTATTGCACAGGTCACTTCCAGGGCAGATTGCAACCTCCAGACCCCAAGGCATCCTAGAGTTCCCAAGTGGCAGAGAGATGAAGCTAAAGGAGAACTGGAGCACGAACTAGTACCCTTATCTTTCCTTTCAGGAAGGACCAAAGTCCAGGCCCAGAAGGGAACCAGTAAATGATAAATGTCTCCTCCCTATCCCCTTACCCAATTGCCTTGCAGTTAGTCGTGTGGCAGATTTTTTTAAAGGGCTACCAATCTTTAGCTTTTAGTCAGGATTTCTTCAGTTTTTTTACCAGCATTTTTTGTCATACTATTTTATGTAAACTAAATTAAAGGATCTAGCTTTTAGCAACAAATCTTGAAATCACACACACAAAAAAAGTCAGGGATCTCACAATGGGAAGGGGCCTTTGAACACAAAAGGCCAACCCGTCCAACCCATTCATCTTACTGTTTGGGAAACTGAGGCCAAAGAGGGTATGGATACTTGTAGTCTTCTATATATTTTGGAAAAGTAAGTGGTTATCATTCACTAACATTTTTCCAGTGTTTTATAATTTACAAAGTCTACAAGGTAGGTGGTACAGGATTATTACCATCATTTTAAAGAAACAGAAACTGAGGCTCAAAGAGATTACACCACCCCAAAGTAGTCAAGAAACTTGTAGTACCATTTCCAGGGCTCTTCTCAGGACAGCATTTTTTTTATAGCTTTGTGGCACAGTGAAAAAAGCCCTAGGCTGAAAGTCAAGATACCTGAGTTCTTAGCTCCAGGTGATCATGGACAAATCCCTTGTTTCCTGTTTTCTCCCTAAAACATCTGGTTGATTCAGTGTGGGCTACAAGGAGGGTTTCAGGGGCTTCATGACAGACATCAAGGTTAATGTTACCCAGAGGCCTTGGAGGCAAGTTCATGGTGAAGGGCACAATTGCTACAATATTGCCATTTACTGCAGTCACCGCAACTGTCTCTCTCTCTCCCCCCCTTCCCGTCTGCCACACTTGTAGAATGGTTTATAATCCTGAAACCGCTGCTCTTTGGATTCCATTAACCTGTTGGCTTTGTATTACTCATTCAGTGGGTCTTTACTAAGCACCAGGTTAGAAGGGCGGGAGATGGAGATGAACTGGGTGCTGCCTGGCAGAAGCTCCCAGGCTAGGGGAAGGAGAGGAAGAACAGTCCTGGATCGTGCCTTCAGGAGCTCCCAGTCTGGGACTGAGGCTCCATAATCTTGAAGGTAATGGGCTTCATGGGGGCCCAACCCCTGAAAATGGGTTTCTTCTAGAGAAGAAATGGGCCTCAGGGGGTGGCTTTGGTACAAAACAGGAAGGGCTCCTAAATAAGGTTAGCAGGAGGTGGCTGTTACTCTAGCTTGTGATAGTTTCCTTTTCCTGCCCCTTCACCAAGATTTGTGACTCAACTCTAGCTCTTGAATGAGGCATGAGTCCTGCCCTCCATTTCCCCAGATTCCTGATTCCACATCCCTCTTCCCTTAAGTGCCACTTCTACTTTTGCTCAGACACCTGTAGTGACTCTTAGTAGTCAAGGACTCCATCCAGATCCTCCAGAATTTGGCCAGAGTCTCCCCCTCTAATCTCTTCTGACATCAGACGATTCTGGCCAGCAGAGTCTCTCCACGATCTCCCTGCCCCCACATGTCTGTTTTGCCTGAAACCTTTGCCCGAAACCTCCTCCAGCTTGTCAAACCCTTCCAGACCTCTCCTCTCCTTCTCTTTCCTTCAGGATTCAGCTTCAGTCAGGGCCTTGTAGGTCTACCCTAAACCTCAGTGAACTCTCCATATTTTGAGATTCATGGTTCTCAGAGTTTGTGAGTTTTATCTCTTCCCAACCTGGGAGTTCCTCAGAGGCAGGCCATCTTCTCTATGCCCCATCCTGCTAACCAGGAACTCAGTTAAAAAAATTACCAGTGGAATGAATAATCCACAAGGCTGACAAGGCTGTTTAATGGAAAGCAAAGTAAAGCAAAGTACAGTTGCTACAATATTGCAAGCTATTCTACAAGTGAGGCAGAGACAGGAAAGGGGGGAGATGGGTTGCGGGTGACTGCAGTGAATGGCAATATTGTAACAATTGTGCCCTTCACCATGAACTTGCCTCTGCCTCCCTGAAAACTGAATCCTGGGGGGGTGTAGCATTAACACTGCTGTCTGTCAGAGAGCCTCTGAAACCCTCCAGCCCATATTGAATTAGCCAGATGCTTTAGGAAGAAACACATAAACACACATGAGATTATATATATATATATATAGACATACATGAAATATATAAGACACACACCCAACACACATACATATAAGAATTATATACAAGAAATATACATAAGACATACACACACACACACACACACACACACACTTTTAGTCGGCTTTACCCAGAGCTGGACATCAATGAACTGGGAATGATGAATGTCTCCTGACTTCACTCTAGGTCATCTCCTGTTTGTGTGGATGGCCTGAATTCTCTTCGATAGAGCTTCATTTCCTCCTTTCTCAAATGATGGGTCAGCCAAGCTTTATAGGAGTTGGTTATGAACTGCTTCCATGAATCTCTGTGTGAAATTAAGGGGAGAAGAACACAAAAAGAGAGCCAGGTTTAGTGAAGAAAAGCCTTGGCAGGGAGTAAAAGAACGTGGTTTTGAGATCTACCTCTGCCCCAACTTATTTAGTAATCTCCAGCAAGTCATTTCCCTGCCTTAGGCTTTAGTCACCTAACAAGTATAAGAAGGGATTGGTCTAATCACTAATTGACCTTTAATGTCTCTTCTAGTTCAGATGTTTTGTGTTCTAACCTCTTATCTAATAATATTAGAGATATTTAATGTAGAGGCAGCATTAATAATGAGCCCTTTTCTTCCAGATCTCAGAGCTAGTGCTTCCTACTGGTTCTTTCCTTCCCTGCTGCATCCAAACATGTTCTAGCTCTTTGTCCTTAGAAATCCTTCTCTTACTAATATGGAAATGTTTTACATTACATTACACATATAACCTAAATCTGATTGCTTACTATCTCTGGGAGGGTTAGGGAAGGGAAAGGAGGAGGGATGGAATTTGGAATTAAAAAAAATTTTTAAAAACATTAAAGTTGTTTTAATAGGTAATTGACAACATAAAGTATCATATATTTAAACAATAATTCAAACTAACCATTAAATAAATCCTCTTAACCCTGCCCTCTCTTGAAGCTATCAGCTTATAGTTCTCTTTTTTATTCACTACAAAACACACTTCATTTGTAGCCAAGATAAACTAGGTTCAAATACGACCCCTGCCACTTCCTAACTGTGTGACTCTGGGTCTCAATTGTCTCTGTCAAACAGATCAAATGACTTCTGAGATCTCTTCTCGCTCTCCAATTTTGATTACTCTAGAAAGAGTTCCCTATATCTGTTGCCTGTACTTGCTTCTCACTCATTTACTCCTCAGCCCCTTGTAATCTGGCTTCTAATTCTACACTGTCCAGAAATTAATTTTCCAAGGATCACCAAGGCCTTTTAATTGGGAGGTGGCAAGGATTGCTACATTTTTAAGGTAATCTCTTTTTGCCTTGGTTTGTTTATTTGCACATTGGAGACAATAACAGTGCTTACAGGGTCCTTGTGAGGGTCAAATGAGATAACATGTAAAGCATTCTACAAATCTAGCTATTATTAGGATTACTGTCCTTTTTCATAGTTCACACTCTGCTGGAGCTTTCTGTAGCATGTTACCCCACTGGCCCTCCCTATCTCCATGAATTACTCTTTCCTCCTTGGGCTTCCACAACACTGTTTTCCTACTGGTCTGGCCACTCCTCTACCTCTTTTTTTAGGTCATTGCCTTTCTCCCCCTTGCCAATTGTGGTTGTTGCCCTAGATTCTGACCTTTGACCTCATCTCTCTTTTCTTTATAATCTCTCTCTTGGTGATCTTATTTCCTTCCCTGGATTCCACTTTCACCTTCAGGAAAATTACTCTTAAATACCCATCTCCAGTCCCAATTTTGCTCCAGCTTCAAGCCTGAATCTTCAGATACCTTGCTGGATATGTCTACTTGAATGTTCATCCCAATGGCACCTGAACTCATCATATTAACAGGTCACTCCTGCCAACTTCCCTATTTCTGTTGCTGGTATCACCCAGACTCAAAACCTTGGACTCTCTCCTCTCCCTCTCCTCATGCCAATCAATTGATTGTACTACTTTCACTAAACTACTGTTCCCTTCCCTCTACTAACACAACCACAAACTGAATTCACCTCTCACCTGGATTGCTGCTATAATATTATAATTGATTTCCTTTCTCCAATCCACCCTCCCCATAGCCTTGCCAATCCCTTGATCAAAGACTTTTGAGGGTACTCTCTTGTTTAGAGGATAAAATATAAAACAGTCTGGATTTCAAGGCTTTCCACCATCTGGTTCCATCCCACCATTCCAGGCCCTTTTCAAATGATTCCTGTTCAAGCATTCTAGCTCAGAATGGATCACTTGCTGTTACAGAACAACAGAACATGAGAGCTGGAAGGAAGGAACCTCACTGGCCATCCAGTCCAGCCTATGTGTGAGGGGAATCCCACTATCTAATATCTTGAACAACAGTATTCCCTAAATTCAATATGCCCTTCATCAAGTCAGAGTTAGGTAGAAAGGACTTTAGAGATAAATTTTCTAATTCAAAACTTTCATCTGAAACTTGAGTTTCAGGGAAACTGAGACCCAGAGAGGAGTCCAAGATCATAAAAAGTGGCAGAAGCTGTGTTCAAGCTTCTGAGCTCTCTTCTCTATGTCATCCTATAGTTTCCAACAGACTATTGTATCTCCTCCTTCTGTGCATTGATTTGTATGGGTTAAACCAAAGCCTGGAACATATACCCTCATTTCCACCTGAAAAACTCCTTTTATTTGCCCAAGTATGAGGTCAAGATCAATGAAACTTCTGTAATACCTGTTTTCTGCTCCCAAAGAGCAAGGGCTCTTTCCCCTTCACATTTTAGTAGAGCACATTGTCTAAATTTATCTTTTGCCCCTTTCAAAGTCTATATTGTATACTATTTATCTCTTCCTGTGGACCCTTTTCCCCCAACTCCAATCTTATAGACTGTAAAGTCTAGGAGGATGGTCAAAAATGATGTCATTTTGTCACCTTTGGATTTTCAGTGCCCAGCACATAGAAAGGACCTAATAATGTTGAAATGAAAAATGTCTTCCAGTTTTGACATTATCTGATATATGTTCTAAAGGTGGAGGGTTTCTAACCTGAGGGTCTGTAAGCTCTTTTTTTGTTTTTATATTCTGACAACCATATTTTAGTATAACTGGCTTCTTTTTTAATCCCATGCATTTTATTTCACACATTTTAAAATGTTATTTTTAAGAAGAGGTCAGGTTTAACCAGACTGCCAAAGGGGCCATGATACAAAAATAGTTGAGTCTCTGCTTTAGATTGTTTCAGGGCTAACACCATCAGAGGAACACCACCTCTATTTGCAATCACAGTAGGGATGGGGGTAGAGACAGGACTACCTCAGAAGCACTGACTTCTATGGGACAGAACTAGAACCAGAATGGACTGGTTATTAACACTGGCTCATTCACCACATCCTTCCTTCCTTCTTGACAAGAAATATCCTTTAAGGCATACAGAATATGTACTTTACACTTATGTTTGTAGCGTTTATGTTATTGCTCCCACTTTACAGATGAAGAAACTAAAAGCCAGAGAAGAAAAATTTCTTTCTGTTTCTCCTCCCTGTCTCTGTCTCTGTCTCTCTTTCTCTGTTTTCTCCCCAATTATCAGAATAGTGACCGAAACTCTGATTTCCTTCAAGGCTAGTGATATCTAAAAAGTGTCCCTTATCAGTCACCTCTTATAATTGAATTTGGTGGGGAAGGGTGGGGTATGATGGGGAGGAGGATATGATCTGTGCTTCCAGAGGGTCAGAAACACTCATATTTAGCCATGTAGAATTTACCATTTAGCCTGCTATAGTAATACCCTCTTTCCCCAGACCTAGGCCCTGGAGGAACTTCTGACTGGGCTTTGAGCTCAGAGCTGGGTTAACCAAAAACAGGAGGAATTGGGAGCAGGTGTCCTTCTTGTACCTCAAGGTCCACTCCCAGCACATGGTAAAGGAAGGTCACTTGCTTGAGGGAAGATTCTGGGATGCTCACAGCTCCTGACTTTTGACCCTAGAAGTCCTCATGTAATAATGAGCTCTTTCAGCACCTCCCCCAGCATTAAATTCCCCATTGGGCAAGGGTTGGAGCAGACTTGCTATGGTTCAGGGGAGGCCCCTACCCCCTCACAGACCATCTGCTTTCCTTGTTGAAACCTGAGGCTGATCTGAGGCATCTGATTGCAGCTGCCCGGCGCCCGCTCGGCTCCGGAAACCCCGGCCTCACCACCTGCCAGGCCGGAGACGGGTCTGGGCACCTGGCAGTCAGTGGGGCCTAGACCACTGAATGGGGGGAGTCAAAAGGAGGGAGGGAGGAGGAGAAAGTTGGTATATGTCTTAATGTGTATAAAATGATCATGAAAGGTGAGGGTCTGTGTGTATTACACATCCATGTCTATGTACATATGTATACATCTACATATAAATCATAAATCAGTAATTTAGAACTAGAAAAACCCTTTGAGATCACTATTTACACATAAAAAAACCTGAGGCTCATATATGTAATCACTGAGCTAAAGCCCTATAGGTAATAAGCAGGAGAACCAGGATTCAAATTCAGTTCCTCTCATCCCAAATTGTGCTTTAGGACTGCAGACTATGTTTCTGTATAGGTGTCTGAGAGCACAGGGCCCACTGCCAGAGGAGTGGGACTTGAGGAGGTAAAGGCCAGAGCAGTTCTGGGGAAAGGCCCAGTCTCAGCTTAGCTGACCTCCTGTGCTCTAGGATATGGAGCTCTGATGCATGTCTCCCTTACTCGGGGCCTCAATCTATCCCAATGCTTACCCACATCAGCCGGCAGTGGCTCCTGCCAGATATCAATTACCTGCCGCAGCATTTCCTGGGGACACTAATTAACTATGGGTACTTGATGAGGCCTCCTGGTTCATCCATTACTCACTGAAGGCTCCCGGCCTTTCTCCAAGAGTTAGGCAGCTTGGCCCTCAAAGATCCTAGATAAAGGGGAATGGGGTCTCAAGCTAGTCCTAGCTTATCTGCCACTCTCCCCTAACCCTCTCTCATCACCTCCTTTCCAAGTACAATCTGCCTCTCAGGAACAACAGCTCTTGTTCCAGCTGCTGCATAGATTCATACAACAGGAAAAGTCCTTAGAAATCATCTATCATCCAGCCAAACAATCCTACTTACTGTTCTTCACATATAATATTACACATCCCATGTCTGAATCTTCAGACTGTCTCTCATGCTTGGTGCAGTAGATAGAGCACCAGGTCCATAATCAGGAAGAGTCTTCTTCATATGTTAAAATTGGATTACTAGCTGTGTCACCCTGGGCCAGTCATTTAACCCATTTACCTCAGTTTTCTCATCTGAGAGAAGTCAGAGAAGGAAATGGCAAACCACTCCAGTATCTCTGCTGAGAAAACCCCAAATGAGGTCATAAAGAATCAGATATAACTGAACAACAACACCTCCACTGCTTGCAACCCCTCAGACTCAAGTGCCATCTCTAACCAGAGTCTCTGATACTCCTAGGAGACTCTCTATGTAAACTGGGGCTCCCCCACCCCACTGTATATTTATTTTGTTTTAACTTTTCTTGGGACATGCTATTTTGCTCCCCTACAGGAGAACTTTGTATCTCTAATACTTAGCACAATCAAAGATTAATAAATATTTAGATTGAAAAATCTAATAGAAACTGGTCCAATCCATTTTACAGATAGCATAGCTCAGGTCTATCAAGGGGAAGGGACTTACCTAAGTTCCCACAGCCAGTCAGCCAACTAAGGGGAATCAGAAACCACTTAGAACCAGTAGGCTCAGATTCAATGTCCAGAGCAAGAAAATAGCTACAATGCATCATTTCATTGGGAAACTGTAGCAGAGGAAACCTAAGAAGAAGAGATACTTGCTACAATACACAATTAAGTGCAACATTGTAGCAAAAGATCCTCCCTCCCTGCAGACATGACTGCATAAAGAATACAGCCTGTAAGAAAGCTGAAAAGGCCGGACAGGATGGATCACGTCAGAGGATGATAGAACTTGGAGAGCCTTAAAACAAAGAGTATTGCAATCACAATGAGCAGAGAGAGGATATAAAAGTCATCTAATTAGTATAGGGGCTCCCAAACTTTAAGCCACAGACCATCGGGGAGACCCCAGGGATGCTAATAGGAACAGCTCCTGGTGACAAAGCAGATAGAAGACTAGGCTTGAAGTCAGGAATTTCTGAATTCAAATCCAGATTCAGACACTAACTGCATGACACTGGACAAGTCATTTAGCCTCTATCTGCCTCCATTTCCTAAAGTGTAAAATGGGGATAACAATAGTACCTAAACTCTCAGGGTTGTTGTGAGGATACAGTGAGATATTTGTAAAGCTCTTAACACAGTGCTTGATACATAATAGGTGCTTAAGCAATCTTTCCTTCTCTTCCTTTTTCCTTCCCTCTTTTTCTTCTTCCTTCACTCCCTCCCGTTCCCCTTTCTTTTCTCCCTTCTTTTCCTTCCTTTCTTTTCTTCCCTCCCTATCTTTCTCCTTCCCTCTCTCTTTTCCCTTTTTCCTCTCCTTCCCTTTTCCTTCCTTCTTTTCCTTTCCTCCCTTCCCTTTATCCTTCCTTTCCCCTCCTTCTTTCTTTTCCTTCCCTCCCTTCCTTTTTCTTCTTTTCTTTCCTTCCCTTTTTTCCATCTTTCCCTTGCTTTTCCCCTTTTTTCTTTCCCTCCCTTTTTCTTCCTTCCCTTTCCTCCTTGTTCTCCTCCCCTCTCTCTTTCTTTCTTCTTTTTCTCCATTTTCCTTCCCTCCTTTTTCTTTCCTTCCTTTCCTCCTTCCCTTTTTCCTTCTTTTTTTCTCCCTTCCATTTTCCTCCCTCTTTTTTTCCTTCTCTCCTTCCCTTTTGCTTCCTTCCTTCCTTCTCTATCCAAACAGACTTTCTTGATGTCACCAAAACCCCAAACCTTTCAGCAATGGGTTCCTAAATCCCTATGTGCTTCTTAGCACTATCATTTTGTTTATGTGTTTGTGCATGCATGTATGTTTTCCAAACAATGGATTTTAACAGCACAACTATTATATAAGCCAGAGATTTCATATGACATTTTTAAAGTCTAACACCCTCATTTTATAGATAAGGAAACTGAGGCCCACAGAATTTTTAATGTCTTACCTAATATCCCACTAGTAGTGTTAGAGCTGAGGTTTTAATTCCAGTCTTCTGACTTCAGAAATAGCATGATTTGCTCAGCTCTGAATCAATTAGGTCAAAAGAGGGTAACTATACTTAATAAAACTGAGAGTCATTGATTTAATCCATTTCCTTCATCCTCCAGATGGGTCTGGAGAGGTAGCTCATCTAACTGTCAGACAAGTCTCATTCAGTGCTAGTATAGGGCAAAGAGCCCTGAACTTGGAGGCAGGAGTCCTGGGTTTGACTTCAGACTAACACTTACCTGTTATATGACTTTGGGCAAGTACTTGATTTTACTGGACCTCAGTCTTCTCCCATGAAAAACCAGAGGACTGGATGAGGTCCCTTTCAGCTTTGATTATATGGGAACCTATTAATTGGAGCCAGTCCCCAGTTCTTCTGATTTCCAATGCAGACTTCTTGAGGTCCAGCAAATTATTGTCTCTAAGCCTCCTCTAACTAAGACAGAACTTCAGCTAGGATATCCCTATCTACTTATGAAGATTCCTCAAGGAGAGGGGAACCGGAAGAGAGAAGGAACTTCACATTGTGTTAAGTTCCTTAACCATTCTTAAAGAAGCCTGTTTGGCTGTAAAGGGGGGGGGTCTTGCCCTAAATGATGCCATATTTTTACCCTAAAGTCTCAAGCTTGCTATCTCACCCTGAAATGTTATCTCACTACATTTTAGGTAGGGAATTGCCCAGGCCACTGGAGTGGAGGAAGATCTGGGTTTCTGATTTCTCTCATTTCTGAGAGATGGTCAATAAGTGACCATAGCTTCTGCCTGGGGAATATGGTGCCTTTCTAAATTCCCATTCCCAGGCAAGAAGGAGTAAGTGCTAAAGGGAGAGAGGGCTGAGGAGATTCCACTTCCTACAAGAAACAGGTGGACATGAACATTGGGTTAACGGATCTCAGCTGTTCCTCTCCAGAAGTCTCTGGCAATGGAAAGGGGAGGTAAACAAGAGGAGAAGCATATCTAGCTATCACAGACAATGTTTGTGGAAGGTCTGCTGGCCAGTCTCTGATTTGAGAGGTCTTTGTTTCCTCCCCACTGCACAAGCCTGTAGCATACAGACAGCATATATTGTACACAGACCATCCCAG